>VMBQ01001810.1:0-17787 GCA_007657795.1 Dreissena rostriformis | reverse complement strand
CACCACCACCACCACCACCACCACCACCACCACCACCACCACCACCACCACCACCACCACCACCACCACCACCACCACCACCACCACCACCACCACCACCACCACCACCACCACCACCACCACCACCACCACCACCACCACCACCACCACCACCACCACCACCACCACCACCACCACCACCACCACCACCACCACCACCACCACCACCACCACCACCACCACCACCACCACCACCACCACCACCACCACCACCACCACCACCACCACCACCACCACCACCACCACCACCACCACCACCACCACCACCACCACCACCACCACCACCACCACCACCACCACCACCACCACCACCACCACCACCACCACCACCACCACCACCACCACCACCACCACCACCACCACCACCACCACCACCACCGTTAACAGTGACAAAAAATGTATTCACACAATGGCTGCCACTACAACTGACAGCCCATATGGGGGGCATGCATGTTTTACAAACAGCCCTTGTTTGTATAGGTATTCAAACTAAATTAAAACCATGACAAATCTTTGGAAATAACCTGATACTATTGGAATGTTCACACTATAAGGATACTACATAATACAAACTTGAATCATTAGTTCCTTAGCTCTAGTGCTAAAAAAACACTCAATTGATAATGTCCTGTGATCAATCAAAAACCAATTACTTCCTGAAAAATCAATCAAGTTCAATGATCTCACAATATGCACTTGTCCACCCCATAAGGATACTGCATGTAAAGATTCATCAAATTGCGCTCAATAATTATAGAGATCTTGTTGGGTAACAAAAAATGCATTTTAAAAAAGTCAAATTATTTATCAAAGCAAAAAAAAGCAAAAAATTATTGGAGCAAAATGACCGTACAAAATGTGCAAGTCCACTCTGTAAGGATACCGCATGTAAAGTTTCTACAACTTTGGACCTTTAGTTCCTGAGATCTCACGTGGAACCAAAAAAATAATTCAAAGATGACATATTATTATATTTTATAATTATAAGGTAATTTTCCTCTGAAAACAACCTGACAATATTGACATGACCAACCTATACAATTGCAGCTTGCTGCATGTCAAGTTTCATCAAATTCGGCTCTTTTGTCTCTGTGTGTGATCTCTTGTGGAAGCGAAATATGGGCCTTGCTTAGGGAAAACGGGGCTTAATTCACGTGCTTAAAGTGTGGTCCAAAATTAGCTCATTGCTGGCTTTAACTTTGAAATATCTTACCCAAATATTAAAAAAATAAAATAAAAAAAATACATGTTGGGTATTTTGCTTAGTTGAATCAATTACTGTGTAAGTTGACTTTACAAACTCACAGCTATAATATTGTTTAGTTGATCACCGTAGTATTAGTTTCATTATTATGTCATATGCTAAATAAAAAGAAGTAATTTAGCCTCTTTAATAAGGCCAAAATGGAGTCAAGGGTCATGTGGCAAAATGTAATTGTAAGAACTATTTGTAAAGACAAAATATATTTGTTATTATAGTACTGAAAATCTTCCAAGCATAATTTGTAATGGGAAATTACCATCATAATATGAAGACAATGTTAAATTTGTTTCAGATGTAATTGTAGAAAATGGAAACCATGGTAAGCTTTCCTTGTTTGTTTCTTTATCTCAACTACTAAATGATCTGTCTAAGCTTTTCTACTGACCCACATGTCTGCCTCAGCCTCAGTGTTATGCTCTGGTCAAGGTTAACTTGCAACATCTCCATATCACTGTTTCTTCTACAGGTATTAAATTGAAACTTCACACATGTGTTTTGGATCATTGTATGAGGTCACTCAGGGCTTTTCATCAGGAAAGTGGGAAGAGGCCCTAGCCTTTCAAATTGGGAATTTCATGTGCGATAACTNTTTTTTACAATTTGGGAAATTCTTCTGCCAATGTTGGGAAAAAATGACCTTATTTTCCATTGGGAAGGGGCCGAATAACGGCCCCTGTTATATAAGGGTGAAAAGCCCTGTCACTGACCAAGTTCCATAACTTTGTCCTGCAATTTAGCATTATTATGCCCCTTATTGTATGTTTTGAACTTGGGAAATTCAGGTCATTTATTTGCATCCACCAACTTCTTTCTCAAGTGACATACAGATAAGATTGTGCGCAATAACTTACGATGGAGATATTTTGCTTGAATTTTGCATTTGGGTTCAGTGGGGTCAATGTCACTGTTACTAAAACAAGGAAAAGAGTTTTTGTTCAATAATTTTACTTTGATTTTTATTGTGCTTTAATTGTATTTGTTAGTAGGAAGCTTTCATGCAGTCCTAGGTGGAATTGCCTTTTGCCAGTTGGGTCAAAGTAGAAAAATGGTTTCAGCTCATTACCTTAAATTTGGATGGAGGTGTTCAGCTGTAACTTTGTTCTAAGTTTTCTTAGATGAGACCTTGTTTTGTTTTTTTAATTAATTCAATTCAACTTACTTTATTGGTAAAAAAATTAAAATCTAGTTCCCTGTTATGGTCACTTTTCTTGTTTTAATTTATAAATTTGCAGCTTTAGGTTTGCCTATATTATATAACTATATCTACTACAGATTGATATTCAACTTCAAATATGTCTTTGTGGTCATTGTATCATGGCACTGATATAAATTGTCCATTATACTATCAAAGTGGAAAAATAGTCGAGGGCCCTTGGGACTGCTCTTGTTAATATACATGTAACGCAGGAACAAAGCATTTCACATGCAACAGCCAGTGCATGTATTTGATTTTTTGCATTGTTTGATATTAAGTTAATGAAAGTAAGTGATAAATCACGAGATTTGAACACTGGCCCTCCCTTACATATTCCTGATACTTCTACAATAGTTGGACAAATGCCCTGTGGGACAAAAGCCCACCCAGACACTGAAATCATAAGGTGAGGAATGGCTAAATGTTGGGAGGACTAGATGAGGGCATAAGTCTGGTGGGGCATATGCCAGCCTATGTTAAAAATATTAGATTGGCATATGTGGGTGTAGGCCAGTTTCAGATCATTTTCGTCATTAACTATAGACAATGTTGTGGCTATCTAGCGCTATCAACTGGTAGAAAGTCAGTAAAAGCTTAATCTTAGAGACCAGAGCTCATAATTATGCACTAGGGTTTTTGGAAAAAAAGGGTTAATTATTTCTTAAATAAATGAAATTACTCAAGCTTTTGCTGTTGTATTTAATACACTCTCTATGTTAACATCATGCTATGAAGATGCTTATTGAAATGACAGTAGAAATTGGAGTCTTGCATTTGTTGGCATAGGAATCAATTAAGGAATTAACTGTGTAGTTTATAGTATTTTTATGCCCCCTTCTACGAAGAAGAGGGGGTATATTGTTTTTGGCCTGTCTGTCTGTCATTGTGTGTGTCTGTCTTTCTGTCCCAAAACTTAAACCTAGGTTAAAGTTTTGTCATAACTTTTGCATTAGTGATGACAGCATCTTGATACTTGGCATGCTTGAGTATCTCATGGAGCTGCACATATTGAGTGGTAAAAGGTCAAGGTCATCCTTCAAGGTCAAAGATAAAAAAACACAATCCAAGGGAAGTAATAAGCTTTAAAGGGAGATAATTTCTAAACCTGCCAAATGATAAATAGAAATTTTAGTTTAAAGTGGCGCAATAGAGGGCATTGTGTTTCTGACAAACACATCCCTTGTGTGTAACTGGGATAAAATGCATTTTTGTTGATATGGGGACAGATCCCACAGAAGGGCACACTTCAAGGTAAACCATGAAGTAGGGCATATATGCTGTCACTGCTTGAGAAAAATGTGCTTTAGACAAATGTAAGACGCCACATTTCTCTACATATATTCTGAGTATTAGAAGATGAACTAAATGAAGTAATTCATAATAAGTAAACTTGTTTCCTATGGACTATTGTTCACACCATTTCCTTTACTATCTGGAAACTGAAATGACTTTTCCATTTTTTTTTGCAGCTCAAAATGGTTTTTCAATTACAAATAATAAGATTAAAGTCACAAATGAAACAGAAGGGATTGAAATGACACCACTAATGACCGGTAATGAAAACATCCAGTCTACACCACAAGATGACCATCAGACTAGTAGAAAAATTTGTGACACTGATGTAAGCAGTGGACCAGAAGACACATGTGCAAGTGAAATTCCATTGATGAAGAAACATGATAACTTGATCAATAACGTCAAGCATGCAGACAAATGCATAGAGAAACAGAATATCAACGGAAAAAAGAGCAGTGGTAAGTTTATTTTTAATATTAAAATACTTAATTCAGTCCGGGATTTAATGGCACTACATATCGCATTTGCATTAAATTATCAATTTAAAAAAAAAGTATATTTCCACCAAATATGTGGTGACCCTAATTTGACCAGTATTATATTTCCAAAACCATGTAAGAGGGGAGGGAGTGGGGAGGCAAAAGTGCTTTCAGCTGATCAAAATCGCATACATGGACATGTTTTATGTCTCTGATCTTAAAATTGCTAAAAATATTTGTTCACTTCAGGGCATTGGCGGTACAAGACATTACAGATTACACCAAGATCTTTATCGCGCTTTCATAACCATGTTATAACCATGAACAATTTTATTAAAAGAAAATATATAAATCTTTAAAAAAAAGAACATTTGACTGTTCTGTTTGTGGTAAACTATCTATGAAAAGGATTCCTAAGCTAGCCAGTGATCAAAGCGAATTTACAAAAAAAAAGCAGGATGCTAGGTTGATAGTTTAGTGTAATGCCTCAACTAACCCTAACCCCCAACCCTTGTCCCCATCCTCTGAATCAGGGCCTGTAATTCTATAATACATGTTTTTTAATCTTCACAATTCGGTCTGAACAGATTACTTTGATTAAACAAATGCCTGTAAGATACTTTGCTATAACCCATGAGTGTACATTTGCTATAACAGATGAACATGCATGTTATTGAATTTGTACTACGTGTGTTGTTCATTATCAATGACATTCATTTAACATTGAGGAGTAAATAAGATTGTTTATATATTTCAGAGCCAACCAGTTGCATTAAAATTAATTTCAAAATTGTGAATGGAAAACAGACATCGAAAGAGTGTGTGGCTGTAAACGGAGTTTATGAGATTCCATCAGGTAAGACTTTAAAAGGAACTAAATTTGAAGTGAAACCTGTCCAAAACGAAACCTGTGAAAACTGAATCCATTTCCAAAGAAAATTGCTATGTCAGTCCTGATTTTTTATTTTTGCATAAAAACAATAGATTGCGATGGGGCATGTATGAGGTCAAGGTCTAGGTCACTACTAAAAACAGAAAAATGTATTCCACCTAGTAACTTAGCAAAATAAATTGAGTTATTGTCATGAGGCATGACATTTTAATAAACATACACTTTTTTATGCCCACTTTAAAAAAGGGGGGGGGGGNCTCATGGAGCTGCACATTTTGAGTGGTGAAAGGTCAATGTCATGGTCATCCTTCAAGGTCAAAGGTAAAAAAAAAATCAAAGCGGCGCTTTAGGGGGCATTGTGTTTCTGACAAACACATCTCTTGTTTACTTTTATATAAACTTTCATAGTGACATTTAAAATGCCATTTTATTATACCCCAGGGCCCACAGGAAGAGGGTATATTGGAGTCACTCTGTCGGTTTTCTGCATAAAATATTATAAGTTTGTGGACCCAACTAATTGCACGTTTATCAAGCGATGAAAATTAAATTTCAAATATGTCATCATCATCCCCAATGATTCACAGAATCCTGAGCTACTTGCCCTTAAACATAACTGACAAAGCTGTAGTTATTATGTTTAAAAAGAACAAAGAATGACAAACACAATGACAATCACGTGCAAATCTTAATTCTCAGTTATAACAGATCTAACAAAGTTAATATATTGAGTATCTTCTACATATCTGTCTCTTTATATACATTCACAGGTGCTGAGATCAGGATAATGATTGATCCTAAGCATGCATTTGGTCTCTTAGTGAAAAAGGAAGATGGAACAAGAATCCAAAGTGGACAATATCACTTTGAGAACTCGCACTTTGTAATGGACTCCAGAACAGAAGATTGGAGTGGAAAGTATTGCTGTAAATATACCCTTCTTCAAAGCCAAGAAGACAAAACTGAACTTTTTGAAATAAAAAGTTTAAGGAAAAAAATAAAAAATGATGAGAGTCAGCAACCATCTACACATAATTCAAGTTATGCTCCACTAGGAAGATCGTTGTTGTCAGACGACTCAGGTTTGGATGCATCATGTAAAGCTCCAAATGGACGTATTCCCGTCGACAATGGGGCCAAGAGAGGTGATCCATTTGGACCCTGGAACACTCTATCTCATGTTCTATTTCATGAAAAATCTCATGAACAATCTCATCAACCAAATGATCTAAACAATGTGATGGAGGGAGATGAAAATACCCCGTGTCAAATTAAAGGGCCGAATAGAAGTAGTTGATTTGTTGTGCTTTGTTTAGTATAACTTCATGGGGGGTTGGGATATTGCTTTGCACTTCTTTATTGGTCTTTTAGATGGCTGGTCTGTCTGTAGACCTTTTTTCTGCAGGATATTTAAAGAATGCTTTTATTTATCAATATGCAAATTATTATCATGGTCACTTGGGAGAAAATTAAGGCTCCCATTGATTTTGAAGTCAAGGTCCAAGGTCATGGTCACAGGGGCTTGTTACATGAAATTTGTTTTTGGACAATATCTTAAAAATGCTATAACCTAATATCATGCAAATTGGTATGATGGTTGCTTTGGAGGAAAGGTAGCCACTTTTTGATTTTAAGGCCAAAGTCAAGATTTTAAGGTTTCCAGGTCAAAGGTCAAGGTTTCAGAAGCTTGCAACATGAAATTTGTTTCTGCAAGATACCTAAGGACCGCTTGGATCACTGATCATCCAAATGAAAGGAAAATGCCTTTCAAATTTGAGTAGATATCTAATTGTCAAATGAACAAGTATTTCCTCCATATACAAAACAAGTATTTCCCCCAAACACAAGTTTGTTACCACATGATATCGAGAGAAGAGATTGAATGTATATGCTGGTTATTCTTGAAAAAAGTGAAAAGCAAGAAACTATAGAAATTTGAGGTAAACAGTCAAATGGAAAGGTCACAGGGGTTGTACAATGATAATTGTTTTTCTTAGGAGAACCCTTAGAATAATATAAATTAGTATTCTTTTTTTATCTTGAAGGAACAATAACCCCGATCAATTGTAAGATCCGAGGCCAAGGTTACTGGGGAATTCAGAATTGAAATATCTTTTAATAATTGCACATTTTGACAATATGGCTGCAAGTCTTGATGCTTGTGTTGGTGAAGTGGTTTTGAACTCTGTCAAATTGTATGGCAAATGAACACTAGCTTTTAAATATATGACTCATCCTGACAACTGTTTATTTAACTTCCTTATTACCTTTCATTTAACAATACATCCTATAAACAGGTAGTTTTACATGCATGTTTAAAATGTGATAGCTCTGTGATGTTTCAGTGTTATATAACTTTAACCCATTCAGCCCTACGTTTGTATTTATGCGCTAAATTAAGTTTGACGGGAGTTCTTATGTTGTATATATATTCATAGTGTCATAAATATGCAACACCTTTGGATGTAGCTCTGAATGCCTTATGACATGAAAATATGTCTGTTTAAAGAACAGTTATTTTTTATTCAATTTAATATCATAAAGTTCTAATATAAAATGTTTTAGATCTTCTCAGGGTTTGGCTGTTTTGTTTGTTTATTTCATAAAATGTTTTGCCATTGAAACATAAATTTGGTTACATTCTATCAATGTTTTTTGTTATAAACAATGTCATCATGATTGTTTTCATGTCTTTAAAAACTTTATTTAAAAACAATGTCATATGATTGTCTGTATTTGTTAAAACAGTTTCTATTTGTAACATGTGTATATTTTAATAATAATGGTATTGGAAACATTATTTTGGAAATAATCAAATGTTTTTGTTTTGATTTTATTAGTTATGCAAGATTATGAATTTTCCAAAATTACAATGCTTATTTTCTAAATTTTTTGCCAATTAAATAATGAAATGACAAACATGTTTCATTTAATAAGTCAACAAAATAACAATACAATGCCTAAAAACACCCTATCCTATTTCACACCACTAACAATAAACAGATACTTTTTCAGGATATGGGTTGCTTAGAGATAAGTATGGAATGAGTTGAGACATTTTATCATATTTATTTATTATTTACCATTTTTATGCCCCCTTTCGAAGAAAAGGGGGTATATTGCTTTGCACATGTCGGTCGGTAGGTCGGTCGGTCGGTCGGTCTGTCTGTCTGTCTGTCCGTCCACCAGGTGGTTGTCGGATGATAACTCAAGAACGCTTGGGCCTAGGATCATGAAACTTCATAGGAACATTGATCATGACTCGCAGATGAGGCCTATTGATTTTGAGGTCACTTGGTCAAAGGTCAAGGTCACGGTGACCCGAAATAGTAAAATGGTTTTTGAATGATAACTCAAGAATGCATACGCGGCCAACAGGGCAAACTCTGAACAATAGTACTGAAGCAACTGGTCTGTAATCCTAAATCTATAATTATCAGTTCAATGAAACATCATTTTTTTAGTGAAATACAGTGGATCAGTAAAAATATTATCAGAATATGAGATTTTTTGTATATTTTGTATATTAAATATTGTGTTAATGTTTAATTTTGTTGATTAATTTAAATATAAGCAAGACAGGGGAGGTAAAATTTCAGCAGTTGCCTCCCTTGTAATTTATTTAAAATTTACCAAATGTTAGGCTAACTGCATTTTTGTAATGCAAAAATAAACATCGGGCAAAAATGAAATTAAGGCACCACCACCACCACCACCACCACCACCACCACCACCACCACCACCACCACCACCACCACCACCACCACCACCACCACCACCACCACCACCACCACCACCACCACCACCACCACCACCACCACCACCACCACCACCACCACCACCACCACCACCACCACCACCACCACCACCACCACCACCACCACCACCACCACCACCACCACCACCACCACCACCACCACCACCACCACCACCACCACCACCACCACCACCACCACCACCACCACCACCACCACCACCACCACCACCACCACCACCACCACCACCACCACCACCACCACCACCACCACCATCGCTGCCGTTGTTCACAGTGACAAAAAACGTATTCACACAATGGCTGCTACTACAACTTATAGCTCATATAGGGGGCATGCATGTTTTACAAACAGCCCTTGTTGCACATGTTTTCTTAGCATTTCTGCTTTACACATACGCAGCTTTATATATTGCCTATAGTGACCTTTAAACAGTATATGGCTTAGTGTTAGTCCTTTTTAATTGTTAGTGATTGTTAAAATCTTCCCATAACATGTGCCAATATGTAGTTTCTATCACTCATGGATGACAAAATAAGGACAGTCTATATAGTTCATGAACTTGTTTTGCCATTCTGTCAGCTATAATAAATGTGGACCTATCTTCAACAATCTTAGCCTTTGTCGTAAAAAAATGTAGGCTTGACACAAATGAATAGAAGCGAGTATGCTTAATACAATATAATAGAAGATACTCAAAATAGCTGTTGTAAAAACAAATGTGTGTTAGACAAAAATGGACTCTGTGGGTGCCAAAAAAAAAAATGATTTTATTAGCTCGGCTGTTTTCGAAGAAAACCCGAGGTATTGTCATAGCCAGCTCTTCCGCCGTTCGCCGTCTGCATCATCCGAAAACCTTAACATTGGCCTGAAATAAAAAAAATGCTTCCACCTACAACTTTGAAACTTCATATGTAGATGCACCTTGATGAGTTCTACACGCCACACCCATTTTTAGGTCACTAGGTCAAAGGTCAAGGTCACTGTGACCTCTAGTTTATTCAAAACTGCACCCACAGCCGAGTGTTGGCACCCGCTATGCGATGCTCTTGTTTTACAAATTTTAGGTGTGGCAACTCCGAATAACATTTTACACATTTATTGTGGCCTTAGCATATGCCATTTCTCTTTGCAAAATATAGATTGGTAGGCAATATTATGTGAAAAAAAGGAGTTCAATTCGCTTCGAACAAACGCATTTTTTTTTTAAGGTAGCGTGGGCAGTGTGCTATTATGATGCTTTAATGTTTTTAGAGGACCAAGACTAATAGGGATGATTTATAATTTATTAACCCGAATTATGAGAAAACATAGAAAACAATGATAATTATAGTTTAATAACCTTTTAGGTGATAGATTATTGGCCAAAAAACTAAGATTATTGGCCAAAAAACTATTATTTGCACTTCTGATGCATAGGAATTAAACACAAAATGTGTTGCATTGACCGTTCCAACTGGTTTACCAACAATTATTTGTGTGTGTTAGATCTGTATTTTTGTGTCATTTTACATGTCTTTTGTGTCACACTGTTTTGATGTGTGTTTCTTTCTCAACATGCTCATGGTGAGTTTTGTGATCACCTTTTGTCCATTTTGTGGCGTCAACATTTACCTTGTTAACGCTCAAAAGGCCACATTTATTGTTCGATCTTCATGAAACTTGCTTAGTTCGAAAATGATTCTGGGTTGTTGAAAAACATGGCCATCATGGGGCAGGGCAGTTTTCCTTATATTGCTATAGTAAAACCTTGTTCACACTCTAGAGTCTAGAAGTCACATTTATAGTCAAATCTTCATGAAACTTGGTCAGAACATTTGTTTTTAAGATATATCAGCGGAGTTCTAAAATGGTAACGGTTTGTTGAATAATATTGCCGCCAGGGGGCAGGGCAGTTTTCCTTACACGGCTATAGTTAACATTTGTCAACACTCTAGAAGTCACCTTTATTTTCTGATCTTCATGAAACTTGGTCAGAACTTTTTTTTTCAAATGATATCTCAGCTGAGTTCGAAAATGGTTCCGGTCTTTTAAAAAAATATGGCTGCCAGGGGNGGTAAAGTTTTTATTATATGGCTTTTGTGAAACCTTGTTAACATTATAGAAGTCTCATTTCTTGTCCAATCTTCATGACACTTGGCCAGAACATTTGTTCAAATAATATCTCAGCTGAGTTAAACAATGTTTCCGACATTACCTTCAGGGGCTGGGCAGTTTCCTTATTATGGCTTAGTAAAAGCTGGTTCACATTTTTAGATCAACCATCATGAAACTTGCAAAGAAGTTTTTTTTCCAAGAATATCTAGGCCCAGTTAAAAAATGGTTCGGTCAGTAGAAAAATATTGCAGCAAGGGGGCGGGGAAGTTTTTTATGTCCCCCAGTCTATACTGGGGGACATATTTTTTTTGCCCTGTCTGTTTGTTGGTTTGTTTGTTTGTTGGTTTGCACAAACTTTAACATTGGCCATAACTTTTGCAATATTGAAGATAGCAACTTGATATTTGGCATTCATGTGTATCTCATGGCGCTGCACATTTTGAGTGGTGAAAGGTCAAGGTCATCCTTCAAGGTCAAATATATGGGTCAAAATCGCTCAAAAGGGGACATAGTGTTTCTCAAACACATCACTTGTTTACTTATACAGCTATATTAAAACATTATTAAGACTGTAGAAGTCACATTGTTTGCCCAATCTTTGTGAAATTTTCTCAGAATATTTTTTCTTATTATATCTCAACCTAGGTCTAAAATTGTCTTTGTTCTGTTGAAAAATATAGCTGCCATGTAATATCTTAGTTTACAATGTAATTTTGGCTATAGTGCAACCTTTTATTACTGGTTGATGTTGCTACTTTCTGAAGATGATTGCAACTATTATAGTGATATCTATGATGGTGTTATGTTGAATTCGATTTTTATTACCAAGATCATGATGATGATACTTGTGATGATGATACTGATGATTGATTCAGAAATATGAACAACAATCCAAATTTCTAATGATATTGAATTACTCAAATTAAATATTCCCATTACTACATGTTATTTTATTTTTTATTTACCCAGAAAAACTCGGTGCTTAATCAGTTAAACAGCAAGAACCGTTTCATTTGAACTTTCAGCCTATGTACTAGGTTGATGTTATATCAAACACTGAATCTAATTTCCCACTTGATCTATAAATATTCACAAGTGGCCTGTTGAACTTTGCAGCTTTTTATTTAGAAGAGTTAATCTTTGTTACCTACGGGCTAACCGATTTGTTCCACTAGAGTAAATATATCTTATGTTTGAATATGTAAATATCCATGGTTCTGTGTTGGAAACGTTTTTAATTATCATTTTGTTTGTCATAATAATGTGCCTAGATATAAAATACTCGTGTTCATAAAGTACTTTTAAACCAAAGTTTTATTCTCAAAACTGGTTGCAATCGATCACAATAAAAAAAATCTGCCTGCATGTCTGTTTTTGTAATATATCAAAGTGCTGTTATAACTCAAAAATATAAATAGTTTCATCCAATTGAACACTGTTAAGATGTTCTTTTTGTATGCCGCGGCATTTCCATATTTTACATTTTACAATGTGAACACTCTATACTCTGTATTATTTGCCAATCTTGAAAATTAGTCAGAAGAAATAACATGACATTTTGTCAAAATTGGTATCTCATCTTAGTTCTATACTGTGTCATGTTAGGTAAAAAATTAGTTCAGTATGTCAACTTGACATAATAACACTTGTGTCAGATTTTTTTCCCAATCATCATTAACTTGAAGAGATTATTTTGTTCTATTGATATCCATGTCGAGTTTAAAAATGGGTTCAGTCCATTTGAACCCATATGGGAATTGTATTCGGCCATGATCATACAGGCTGGCCGACATTGGACCATGTTAAATAGCCTGTTTACTAATTCAATGTAATAAACGACTATCGGCGATTGCGACCTCGACAAATTCTTATTCTGACAGTTGAGACAAATGGAAGGTGCATTCCATTTTAATGAGTACACTCCACCAAGAGTACAATATGAACTTTAGAGCATATTTGTTGATTTCAGTGTATGATCGTATTATTATTTCATTATTAACACGATCTTACACTGAACAAAATATCTTTTTATCTTTTTATTTTAATTCTCTTGTATGAAGAATTTATAAAAATGATTGAAATTACCGTAACTTGCGTCACATCATTTTGTGTAAATGTACTTTGATGTCATAAATACGACGTTATTTTATTTAAAAAATGACGTTCACTGCCGTTGTTGACAAATAGAACATTAGTTTCTGCATCGTTGTTGCTTCAATATTTATGATTTAGAGAAATTCTCTTTTTTATTGCTTAACCGGTCGTATCTTACAATAAAGATCAGGTAATACAGACATAAAAAAATAACGAATATTCCCTAAAAAAAACGGTAGAAAATTTGCTCAAATAATCTTGCAAACGAAACAATCAATGAAAAAATTAAATGGAAAAATTAAACTTTTGAACATTAAGACCATGCTCAATAAGGCATTACATAAACCAACATACAAGGCAGTTGATTTAAATCAGAAAAAAAGTATACTTGTAGTCACAACAAACATATACATGAATAATTAAACAGTGTACTATTTTTAATATTTATTAAATACAAAATGCAAACCCATAAGAAAAAGATCCATTTTATTTAATAGTCTAAATAAATAATAATATAAAGCTCAAACAATATGTAATTTGTAAACACATACTGTTTAAATGGTGCCGCATTCATGTATGTCTACACATCCTTTCTATACATATATGTATATGAGAACAAATATCATTCAAATAGCAACAGTAACACAACAGTATAATAGTACCAGTGTTATTTTAAAGCCATCTTTCATTTCATGCCCATACAGTAACTTTATTTACAGGGGTTGCAGCTAATTCAAATCCTTATTTACAGGGGTTGCAGCTAATTCAAATCCTATTTTGAATTAATAGTGCACAGTCTGACTGTAAAGCCAAAATACAACCGTACATTCCATGAAGGATATACATGTACAAACACAAAATAATACCAGAAACATACCAGTATTTACTAATCAAGTAATGTTAATTAAAATAAAAGTCTCAAATCTCTGCAAGCAAGATATCCTATATAGCGGAACAAGACATAAACTTCTACATTATTTCAGGACGCTTGTCATCTCAAGATAATAACTTGAACTAAATAATACCTGATGAAATGCTTTACCACAGCTTCTTTTTCAAATGCTCTGAATTGAGATTCACCCAGGCATGAAATCCACACATGATAACGCTTCTAATACATGAGCCGTGCATTGGTGGCTATGTAAACCGAACTACCAATAATGCAGGCTGCTGTATAAATGTGAAACAAATGCTTCTGATACAAAAAAAACTGAAGATACCTTAGTTTACCACTGAAACCACAAACTGAAACATAATTATCTTGTGAACTAATGTTTCTGATTCAAAAATGCTGAAGATACCGTAGTTTCCCACTCAACCATCAAACTGAAACAGAATTATCTCAAAATTGATTTCATATTAAAGTCTATGCTGGTGAACAGTGGAAGCTTGGAGGTCTGGACAGGTGCCCTGATCTTGATCCTGCGCACGTGAGTGTCACGCCCATTTTGATGGTTGGACAACACAGCGATCTGTATCATGAAGGCTCGCACTGGCTTGCTACTTGTGAGGTCTTTCAGTGGGACGCATATCCAACCAATGGGCTCGTTGAGCTCAATCTGTTCCACCTCGACCAGGTCATTGAAATGGCTGCCTGCTCGTATGGAGATCCTGAAGTGTGTAGCGTGAATGAATATCATTGCACATGCTTAATAAACGATGTGACAGCATGTGATAAAGTGACATTATACCTTTCATATTGTAATAGTGGATATGGTGTTCCTCTAGTGACCGATATATCACAGGTATGATCCCCACTTTGGGAGCTTTCTTGAGATCTTCCGCAAAGGCAACAAGTACTGGTTGGAAGCAGACTCGAGAGCGTTTAAATAAGCCTTCGGCTTTCAATGCAATCAAGCTTAAATAAACAGGTTTAAACTTATGAGTGCCTGTGATCGAAACGTTAAGTATAGTGATATTTAAATAAAATGTTGTTTCTATGTATTTTTTTATTTTAAATAAAATAATGGCTATGTTCCTCATTATATATTTTGAAAAAAAATTGTAAGTTAAATCTGGAAAACAAATCCAATCAGTTGGACAGTCCTATTTCAGAGTGCGCGTAACTAAATGTTCAGGCCTTACCTGACAAGCAAAGATAGTAGTTTCTGTTCATAATCAAACAAATACTTGTTTATTTCTGACTGTCAATGTCATAAGAAATATTTTCATTGGTCATTACTTAGTGAGTAAGTAATGCAGCCATATACATTGTACAACTAGTACAAGTGTTTGTTAAGAAGTACATCTATAGCGATGAATTGTGGAGGACTGAAACCGCCACTTTCCAAATTAAGGACGGATTCTAAGCAACATTAATTTTGCTTAAAAAAATGTTATTTGCAAAATTTTATTTTTCATCGAAAATTTGAGTATTAACTTTGAGCCAGGATACTGCCATGATAACATTGTTTATCACCAGCACAGCGGGTCTACCTATTTGGTGTGTAGCTTTCGTCAGCCTTGTAGTCTGTATAGATGCACACATCTTGTATAGTGGTCTTCCTGCGGAACTGTATGTTCACCAGATGGGGCTGGGGGCCATCAGACTGCCAATATGTCTCAAAGGAACTGTCCCGTAGCTGTTCCACACCAAAACCTGCACAATATATCAGTCTTGCTCTGGGAATACTGGGCTTCATGCATGTGTGTAATGTGCCTTAACCCAGATTAGCCCAAGCAGTTTGCACAGGCTAATCAGGGACGACCCTTTCCAACTAATCTAAATTTTGGCTAAGAAGAGACTTATTTTAAACGAAAAAACAACAACATAAAAGCGGAAAGTTTTGTCCCTCATTAGCCTGCGGACTGCACAGGCTACTCTGGGAATAAACTTAACGCAATACATAACGTTTCCCAGAGTGAGGCTCATGTAAATGTCAGATATAAAGCATCAGATAGAGAAATAATGAATATTTATAGAAGTCAATGCTTTACCAGGTTTGCAAGAGGACAAAGACCACACGGCCTGGTTGCCGACCTCTCGTAGGAGTCCATCTTTCTCTTCCTTGAATACATCTAGCTCCTGGCTTGCAGTAAACTTGGTAGCCATTCACGCCTGGACAAAAACAACCACACTATCAACTAAATAATTGTAAAACATAAATATATTTGTTTAAATGTACAAGTGTAAGTTTCAATAGCTTAGTTTTCAAAGTAAACTTAATAATCCAAATCCTGTAGAAACCATATAGGCAAAGGACAACATAATTACTAACATTAAGTTTAATATAATTTTAATATAAAGAATTGTGTTGGCTTTAATTGCTTGGTTTTAAAGTGAACATGGCGATCCAAAACCCTTCCAAAAATATAGCCAATCCAACATTAAAGTGGTAATCTCCACTTCAGACTCTCCTGGTGAACATATAAAATGTGCACAGTATTTGCCAGATGCAAGTCTACTCTTAATTTTATTTTTAAATGTTTATTTCTAGACACATAACGTTTAAATGTTAAAATTTCTGTCACAATTCAACCCAAAACAGTATTCAGGTATTGAAACATCCACTCGCTGCTTGAATTTACAAGTGAAGCTTAGGTTGCACAAGTGATTTTTTTTTAATACTTGACTGCCATTGTGAGTGCTTTTTCAGATGAATTTTTATTTTTAATCTCATCTTGTTGATTATTTGCTACATCAACTCGAGGTTACATTCTTTTTTTTTTTTAATATAGAAATTGTTATTTTGCCATTCAGTGCAAGTCTGTTTAAATTAATAGATACAGGAAATTTAATAACTATTTGTTAATGTAGTTTGACATTGAAAAGTAGTTAATCGGTTGAAAGGAGGCAAAATCACACCTCTGGATATGAATATCAATATTATACGGTATGTCCGGATACTTACAATGTCCGACTATGGTTCACATGTAGATTTTTCAAAATGTTAACCGTCTGCGCGGGTTACTATAATTGATATACGTGAGATGAATTGAACGACTAAATGATCTTATTATAATTAACAGTTATATTTTATCTGCAATGATCACCAACAATTCGCGTTCGTTGTGATATTTGTTGTTGTTGTCGTTATTGTTTAATTTACTGTTGTGCAAATCGATTACGGTCAAACCGGCTACATACAGATTATGTAAAAACGGTTTATTTAGGATCCTGATATATGTCTGGGTTACTTCCAATATCAATACGTTTATATTGTTGGCAACGTTCGGGAACCAGGCAACACTCATATTTGCCAACATTAGCGAACTTTTTTTTTAAACGACAATGCCCATAGGTGTAATTTTTGGCATGATGGTCCTCTACCAAGTGTGTGTCAATTATGCCCATGTGGTTAAAAGTGTATGCAAGGCACAGAGGTTTGGTATTTGGCCTGCAACATCATATGGTGTTTCTCGACCTTTTTAAAATTATGCCACTGGGGTCAAAACTGGCCACGCCATGGGTGTAGATTGTTTCCATTATTTATATACATGTAAAGTGAAAACAATTTCTCATCTGAAACCGCAAGACCCAGAGGTTTTGTTTTTGGCATGTGCCATCGTATGGTGGCCCACTATGAAATTGGTCAAATGAAACCTCTGGGGTCAAAAGTAGTCTGGTTGTGGAAGTTCTCCTTATATAAACATACTGACAACTTTCTCAATACGGCATCAGAGGCTCAGTCCTTACCTGGATAGAAAGCTTCCTATCT
>VMBQ01001809.1:123308-177385 GCA_007657795.1 Dreissena rostriformis | reverse complement strand
GCGGATGAGGATGATTATGATGATGATGAATATGATGATGATGATGATGATCATCATCATACTCTATACATGCCAATTAAAGTTTATGTCCACAGCTGCGTAGTAAAATACTGAAACAAACAGCAGTCATATGCGGAAGAAGATATTAAGATATACATTTGTAATTTAATAGTAAATACTATATTATAATCCTATAATGTTATTGATTATATAATAATTTAAGTGTTTATACAAGAATGTTTATTAAATAAAGACGCAATTGATACTATATGTATATTTGCAGGTGCAAGAATTGTGTCCTTTGAAGTTCAGACTTGACGCCAATATATTGCGTCTAAATGTGACGATAATGACATAACGTATTTGTTTATTTCAACAATCTTGAATTGATATAAACATATGTTACGACAACATAATTATTTATTTCAATAAACTGTTAAATCTCGAAGCTTAACAGTCGGCTGATTCAGGTTCACACTGTGTCGCTAATGTATACATAATTTGAAGTTAACTACATTCACTTCGGGTCGTGTCATCTACATATACACGTGAATTTAAACCGTGGCTGCTGATTCGTCTGTGACACTAGTATAACCAAGAGCCGAGACTTTGCAACAACAACTCTCCGCAAAGGATTGTCCTTTGGAACTACAATCGTAATACATCGACTAACACTGGAATCTTCCGATAAGATAGATTGATGCAATAAATCTTCTGCTGATCCAGAGTGTTTCAACTATTGCAAAATGTCCAGATAATATAAGCGTCAGTCGCAGACAACTCACGTTAGCTTTAATAGTGGATGTTATCCTTTACCTTATTGGTAAGTTTGTAATTGTATACATATATTTGATAAAATGAGTATTATTTATTCAGTTAGATGCTGTTAAATTAATTAAGATTAATTTATGTTCACGGTATGCTAACATAATTACACATATTAAATTATGTGCATATTTATATTGCCATTATATTTTATCAATTACAACTTATTGTTTTAGGTTGTTCATAAAAACTATATTTAATTTTGTGTTTCATTTAATGATATTATTTGCACTTTACTTTTGAAAACGGGTATTTACATTATTTTGACATTAACATTCACGTTGCAATTTGGGAAAATCTGCATTCAACCATGAATTAACGTAGTATCACGAATTAAAAACCATTACATTTAGCTACAACTTTTCTAATCTTATATTTAAGAAAAACTTTTAAACATGTAAGCAAAAAAACGTAAAAAATAGTCAAGTTGATAATTATATTATGTTGCCCACTCCTCCAAAGTATCAGTCTTAAAGGTGAAGCAAGTTTATTTATTAAATTTGTTTGCGAACATTTTAAACCATAAGACATGACCAAAACGTGATCCAACTACAGAACGCACAGCTACTGAGGGATAGGCATATGCCACACAAATCTCACACACGGAAACACGTATGAGTTAAGAAGTGTTCAAGGTAATGCACTTGAAAATGAATTACTTTAGAAAAGATAACTATATTTAATATATAACCCGAGTCATGCGAAAATGGGCCTTATGACATATGCGGCCAGCATTACTCCAGCCCAGCCTGTACAGACGAGCAGTCTGGTCAGGAGCTACCAAGACCGCTTAACCTTGAGTGACTTTAAAGTGGAGAGCATAGAGCCTGACCAGAGTTCGAGATTGCGCGGGCTGTACTGGAGCATAATGGCATAAGACCCATTTTCGCATGACGCGGCTCAAATTGAGACCAATGTCTCCTTCTCAGCGGTCGGTGATAACCTTTCTGTATCTGCGTTAATTTGAAATTTAACCGTGTATATGGTTGAAGTGTGACATAAATTTACGGCCAGTGAACCAAACAAGTACATTATGGTTAAAATAATTTGCCAAATGAGGCCATACATTCTTTGTAATAACAACAAAAGTTAGCAGTTCATATAGAAAACGAAACAATCAGGTATCTGTAGTTTGCTTCCTTGCGGAAGAGTTTAACCTATAGAGCATTGTTCGGACGGATACAAAATGCTATTTTAATGTTTTGTTAACCCCCATGACTCACACTTCGGTACGGCGATGATCCCGTATAAAGTGTTTCAACGCATGTGTAAACCCGATACGTAAGGAAATTCAGAACAATAATGTCACTGACCAACAAGTAAAACATGTGAAAGCTTCATGGCATTGATCATCCCATCAAGTATAAATCAACATATGCAACTATACTCAATCGCTAAAAAAGGACTACTACATATGAGTCGCGCTCTAAGAAAAAATTAGGCTTAATGCAATTGCGTAAAGTGTCGTCCCAGATTAGCCTGTGAACTCCGCACAGTCCAATCAGGGACGAAACATTCCGACTAAACGGGATGTTTGTTTAGAAGAGACTTCCTTTATTAACTCCACAACAGCGGAAAGTGTCGTCCCTGATTAGCCTGTGCGGACTGCACATTTGAATCTGGGACGACAGTTTACGCACAGACATTAAATCAGTTTTCCCATAACGAGACTCATATAATTATGTGATTTGTTTTGTCATTTAATGTAAGGTACACTCTCACGGACTAAGTTATAATAAACTTCCCTATTTATGAGCCTAACTGCATGCAGATGCATGTTAGCCCCGATGCATGCGTAGTCAAGTAATTTCGCATCATCCTTTCGGCGACGGAGCTAGACAAGAGTAATATTGACTTAACTGATTGGACAAGATAAATATTTATTCCATCTTGCATTTGCGCTTTTGATTAGCACAATTATATCTGTCCAGCGAAAGCCTTGAAGCGATAATTACATAAGTGTTATTTTATACAATCTTCTTTTTATGCCTCTGCAATGCTTAGTTTGAAATTGTCGAATAATAGGAGAATTTTGTTGGACGTCACAATCGGGGTTTTCCGTTCTTAAAATATCCTGGCCGTCAACACTGCCATAAATATGATTTGTGTATAGATAGAAACTCTGTTTTTATTCCATTTGAAAAAACACACATATACACATTATGACATGAGAAGAATAAATCATGATGTGGATGGTGATTTATGTCAATGACGATGTCTTGCGTATAAATTCTTATATAGTTTTGATAGTTTTGATAGTTTTATTTCAACATACATTAGGCTTTAAGCCAATGAGTACAAATTTGTATACACTTTATCGTATTTTTTTGTATACAAAGTAGTTAAATAGATGAAAATAAATGGAGAGAAACTATTGATAATATAANCCGGTTCTGGTCTTACTCGATTATGAGTTTCCGTAAATAAGACATAAAATATTGCTAAATATGACATTAAGAGACTATATTGTAATATTACATATGCAGTGAACATAGTCCAACGGACTTCTCTGTAGGAAACACTCATCATTTAACACACACGCGCTATTTACTATAATGTTTTTGTTTCCATTTCAGTGGGTATTCCGGGAAATAAATAATACGACATAAAAAGAAGGAATAAATAGATAAATGACGTAAGTATCGATTCGATAGCCACTTGCGATCGCTCAATTAAATGTTTTACCTGGTCATGCTATAATGCGGAACTTACAAAAATATATACCGTTGGTTCCGATAATAGCTTGTTTAAAACGCATCACCAGCAATACAAATTATGAGGTGACAACAGTTTTTTGTTTTGTGCGTAAGAAAGATTAATAGCGAAGTCTGCAACCTTATTAGAGCGCCAAAGCTGCTATCAGCATCTTGTCGGAAATTATGCAGCGTTGTTTCACAGGGGTTAACATAAAATAATCAAATATATAATTTAAATCTTCACTCTGGGGTGTACAGAAAAGTCTTCAAGTTTGTTTCTACAAATTGTTTCAAGAAGTTATTGTTTGTTTTAATTTCTGAATCGATTTGGGGGGCGTAGGGTGGAAATACGTGTTCTTTTATTAATAAATCGCGACACTAGCAAAAATATATCAGGGAATTCAATTGGGAAATAACAACGGACATTTTTTTCTTATTTTGTTGTTTATCCTTGATTCATTCACTGAAAAAACGGGAAAAATCATATGAATACTTATCTCCGAAAACATGTAAATCACGACCTGTTCCTACACCTCATATCTTTAGAAATTACCCGTTCTAGTATTTATCGTTTGCGGGCTCGACTTATATAGGAGCGGATGATATTAATATAATAAAATACATATTAATTTAAGTATATATATTTGGAAATTTTGTTGTATAAATATGAATCAAAATATTTTGAAAAGCAAATTATCACTGCTTCTATCCGTGTGTATTTCCGCCTCAATCATGGGCTTTTTAAGATAACTTCAATAAGTGTGCAATTATTAATGAAAGTGTTAATGCGGACAACATTTATAAAAGATAATAATAATAAAACATTCGCGAGATTTGCTTTCGACTGCGCCTTTCGATTTCATAATTATTACAAAAATGAATATTGCTTATGTTATTTAAAAGTAGACATGATAAGCCGTCCTGCATTGTTGGCAGATATCTTTTCACATGACCGGAGAGTGACATGATCGGACAGGCATCCTCTGTTCCTTACTGCAGTCTCTCTAACTCACTACCCGCAAAGCATGAACCACATTTCTACATGTTATTTACAACTTCCATAAACATTAAAACCCCTTCAATGCTCAAAATAAACGGAAAATAAATGGAAATTTCCTAAAACATTTCATAAAATGAAGTTAACACATAGGCAATCAATGTTCCTTATAGCAATAGCCAAAATGTCAACGCTAGATGTGTTCTGGTAACACAGATTTAACAAGATATAAAATGCTCTTTTTTATTTTTGTGTGGCACAATTAATTCCCTTTTAATTTCCCGCAACGATGTTCATTCATGCGACACAAGAACACTAAATTGGTATTTTGTATCGTGTTAAATATATGTTACCAGAGCTCATCTAAGGTTGACATTTTGGCTATCGCTATAAGGAACACTGATTATTTATATGTTTTAACTTTATTTTACGAAATGTATTAAGAAATTTTCGTTGTTTTTTTAGCGTTATAGAGGCTTTAACGTGTTTAAACGGACCGAGGTGTTGCCTTTTTTTACTTGACCACGTTGTTGTGTCGCTCGTTCCTTTATATATTATTTGTAGACATTCAATAATAGATAAACCGAAAAAGCAATGTAATTACATCTTATTAACGACCATAATTTAAGCCTATAAACGACTATAAAGTGACTTATACAAACTTATTTAGATCCATACATGTTCGCGTATTGATATCCGATATTGATCGGAGCGCTACTAGAATAGACAACAGTCATATAAGGATGAAGTGTTTAAGATATATATGTGGAACATAATTTTAAATAATATATTATAAGAATATGCTGCTATTAGTGTATATACAATAATTTATAAGAAATAATATAATAAAATAAGACGCAATTAATACTACTGCGTCCTATGTTTATTTTCAGGTGCAAGAATTTTATCAGGTGACGTTCAGTCTTGACGCCAAAGTTATTGCGTCTAAATGTGACGTTGAGGACGTAACGCATTTGTTTATGTCAATAATCTTTAATTGATAGAAACATAGGTTTCGACATCATAGTTATTTATTAAAATCGTCATTCAAATCTCGAAACTTACCAGTCGGCTGATTCAGGTTCACACTGTGTCCTAGTGTATTCATAATTTTGAAGTTTACTACATTCACATCGGGTCTTGTGATCGACAATAGACGTGAATTTAAACCGTGGCTAATGAATCGTCTGTGAAACTCACAAGCATAACCCAGAGCCGTGACTTTGCCACCACAACTCTCCGCTTCGGATTGTTATTTGGAACTACAATCGTGATACATCGACTATCTCCGGAATCTTCCGTCAGATAGAATTGTGCAATAAATGTCTGTTAATACAGAGTGTTGGAACTATTGCAAAATGGACAAATGTCCGGATATTAGACGCGTCAGTCGCAGACGACTCACATTAGCTTTAATATTGGATGTTATCCTTTTCCTTATCGGTAAGTTTATTATTTTATTTATATATTTTATATAATTAGTATTATTTATTTTGTTAGATGCTGTTAAATTAATAAGGATAAAATTATGTTCACTACATGCTAAAATAATTACATTAATTATTTACATTTTTCCATTTACATTATATTAAATAACTTATATCTAATTGTTGAAGGCTGTATATAAATCCATTATTTAATTTTTATATTTTATTTTACCATATATTATTTGCACTTTACTTTGGAAACGAATAAATAAATTATGTTTGAATTGTTTTAACTTAGCAATTTGGTAAACATCTTCATTCAACCAAGAATTTAATAGCTTCAACTTTTCTAATCTGTTATATTTGAGAAAAATGTTTTAATAGTTTTGTGATAAAACATTAAATGGTATAAATGTGATGTGTTGTCAACTCCTCCAAAGAATACGTCTTAAGTATTCAGAGTGTACATCGATTACACTAGTTTAAGAAGTTTTCAAGGTCAAGCAATGCAGTCAAATTTCTTACGGAATGATGACCTATCTCAACATATATGACCCGCGAAATGGTTCGTATGCCATATGCTGTCAGCGTAGCTCCATCCCAGCCTGCGCAGTTGCGCAGACTGGTCAGGAGCTAGCCTGTCCGCTTATTGGACAACAAAGCCTTGCGTGAATTTATGACAGACTGCGCTGCCGAACTGGAGCAACACTGGTTGCATATGACATAAGACCCATTGTCGCATGACGCGGCTCATACAGTTTCCTTCTCAGATAACATTTCTGTCTCCGCGTTATTTTTAAATTTAACCGTATTAAAGTTGAATTGTGATATATATTAACCGACCCGTGAACTCAGCAAGCGCATTATGGTTGAAATAATTTGCTAAATGAGGCTTTCAGGTTGGGTGTTGTTCAGGGCTGCGTTTGAAATGTATTTACTGTTATTTGTCCGATCAAACCTCTTACGGAAAATTAAAGATAAATATTTATATCACATCACATATACATCATCGAATATACAAAACATGTGAAGCCTTTAAAACAAAACCTTTTATGTACATTTATGCTCTGATAATAATTATCAGGATAACTTTGTCTTTAATAGATTAATATTAACGTTAAATGATACAATTTTAAATCATAAATACTTACTAGTAAAAAAATCACGTTTCATGTATATTGTATAAACATGAAACAACGATTTGCTTCTAGATTTATTTTCCTCGCGGAAGATTTTAACATATAGAGTCATTGTTACAACGCTTACAAAGAGTTTTTTAATAGTTTGTTTCCCCCCGGGGATAATTTACATTTTGGTACGGTGATTTACACTAATAAAATGTTTCAACGCATGTGTAAACCTGATGCGTAAGGAAATTCAGAACAATAATATCACTGACAAACAAAAAAACACTTGAAATCTTAATGGCAATGATCATCTCATCAAGTATTAATCAACGTACAAACATACAAAAATGTAAACTAAATGTTCACTCTTTAACAAAGAACTACTATAATTTTATGAGCCTCGCCTTTTGACAACGGGGTTTAATGCATGTGCGTACAGTGTCGTTCCAGTGCAGTCAACACAGGCTAATCAGGGACGACGCTTTCCACATTGACTGGGTTTTCGCTTAACAGAGACTTCCTTTAAACAAAAATATAATAAAAACGGAAAGTTATGTCCCTTATAAGCATGTGCATATTGCATAGGCTAATCTGGGACGACACTTTACACACATGCATCAAGTCCAGTTTTTCCAGAACGCGGTTTTCGTTCTTGACGTTAGTATTTTAGATCACCTGAGCAAGAGCTCACGTTTAAACGGGATGTGTTGCGCGCAGTACCTATTCCCGATCTCAGTATTGACCATCTTGTTCAATATTAAGGTTTTATTATATTCATATTTAATGAGCCTCGTTCTGTGAAAACAGGGCTTAATACATGTGCGGAAATGTCTTCCCAGCGGACGACTAAGGGAGGACTCTTTCCGCAAAAACAAGAATTTCGTTTTGTAGAGAATTCCTTTAAACGAAACATTCAAGAAAACCGGTAAGTGTCGTCCCTGATTAGCCCCTGACGACTGCATTTAGCCCAGTTTTCCGAGAACGAAGCTCATAAAACCATGTGATGAGTTTTTTCATTTACATGTATGTTAGATAATATCTTTGCTTTCTGACTCATTCGTTGTTTTCATGTTAAGGCTTTGGCATATGCAATTTACGATTGTTAAAGAATACGCTATCTAATGTGTAATTAATGAAAGAATGATACATTTTGATGTTTCTGTATCAATGAAATCTTATCAATGTTTTTTAAACACCAAGATTGAAAGCTGAAATTGTTCATCCATCATCCCATTTAGTTCAATTTACTTTCTTAGTGTCGTTAAAAATATTTCGTCGATTTAATGACAATAAGAAGAATTTCTTGTAACATGTGATACTCATCGCAATCATTTGCACTGTTTAATGCCGTAATCAACTCAAAGGATTTACCTTATTTATTTTCATTGTTAATCGTACAATTAATAATACATTTTCCTTGTGTATATTTTTTTGCAAGAGTTCATTTGTGAAAATTCAGATAATATTTGTGTTACCTCAGTTCAAGAAACATCAGTATTATAACTTGTGTTTCGTNCAACTTCAGGACGACGGGATCTTATTTTATTGAATTCTTAAGTGTTTAAAAAAAATACATGTAATAGATTTGCTTTCACAACGAACCTTTCGAAATCGTAGTGCACACATTCAATACTTATCATACAAGTTAAAGACGGAGACCTTTTTATTTGAGCGATTATATTAATAATAAAGACGAATAATAACATAGATCAATGTCCCTTTTTTAAGATGGCGGAAAAGTAAAAAAGAACAGCTCAAAACAGTTTATATCAAATTATATTTAAGAACATTCCAAATATAGTTTGTTATCGGTCATTAAACAACTTATGGTATTTCTGCTTCGTAAGAATAACCACGCATTAGAGCGTCACACGGTTTTATTTCGCTTCTTGCATGACTACCACACATTAGAGCGTCAAACATGTTTTATTTCAATTCTTGCATGACTATAAGATGAAACTGATATTTTACTATTTTGCGCTCTATCGAGTACCATGTTACATATTTAAAACATTAACCGTAGCCATGTAGAAAACACAATACATGTAAATTCGAATATTACTACAATGATTAAGCAACTGTGTCACGTATAAAAACCACACCGACAACAATTACTATTTTCATGCGCGGGTTGAAACTTGACATGTGAATGGAAATAATAAAAGGTTGTACATGCTTAAATTCTTTTTATTCCTTTTCAATTAGAAGGGGGAATTAGGGGAGGGGGTGGTGAGGGGGGTGTAAATAAAGGGAAATACTACACCGATTTTGAAAAACAACCTTTTCATGCACGTTGATCAGATCATGGATTTAACTTAAACATGCGCAAATGACAGCATGGTCCAGTTTTCCATTGGCATTCCCATAAATCTTGCCTGATAGGCAATTGAAGCAAGACCAAATAAACATCAGGCTTCTCTTAAATGTACTGCATTGTATTTCGTTGTTTAAATGCGTATTAATATTGTACGCGGAACAACTTCTTGAGTGCATTGACCTTTTTGATTGTTCATTTGATAAGGAACTTCAATTAATAAGTACGTACATTGGCAACAATACTATTCCAAACAGTTATTTCCGGTCATTTGTTGAGTGTTTTGTTCTCGACAACGGGTTTATCGGAAGGGCTGATTTCCGTACATAGCATGTAGGATGTTTACATAATTACAAAATAAGTTGTTAAACCATGGCGACATAAATTGAAATCCATGACGGTGCTATTGTTTTCGGGAGTGGTTTGAAATTGAGTTTAAAATAACTAAGTGTGCACATTTTGGCATTACACATGTAACATCGAGACTAGATAGCTTCAGTATAAAAAAAATATTCATGGAAAAAAAAACACAAATGAAATAAGGTTTATCCCAAAATGGCCCGAATCACTAACCACTGGATTAAAATATTATCGCTGCAACCACTCTGTTATTGGGACGGGCACGTTTGTAGAGCATTTAAATCTTTAACAATCAATTCAATTCAATTCAACTAAGGTTCTCCTTAAATTATTCAATCGTCTCGCGTTTGTGGATGTTTATAATTGTACGAATTTCTAATGATTATAACTTATAAACGTGTTTGTATTTCAGTTCGAGTCTACGTCATAAGTGTAATGTCACTCCCTGATTTACAGTGTTCTATCATTTTGTTTTTGAATCTGTAACACAGCGCTGTAGCATTTCGATAATCAGTGACCAAGTCCTTTGAACAAATCTGAACAATAATAAAAAGACAACAAAAATACACACACTATTTTCCGTGTTCTAATGTTGTTTGATATTTTGTGAATACTGTTTGAACGACATTTGTGAAGACACGCATGTGTATGAGTCGCGCTCTGAGAAAACGGGGTTAAATGCATGTGCGTAAAGTGTCGTCAAAGATAAGCCTGTGAAGTCTGCACAGGCTTATCAGGGTAATATTTTTTATTTCAAACGTCTCTTTTAAGCAAAAATCCAGTTTTCTTAACAGGCGGAGAGTGTCGTTCCTGATTAGCCTGTGCGGGCTGTATAGACTTATCTGGAACGACACTTTACGCACATGCGTTACACGTCCTTTTCACAGAGCGAGACTCATATGTCTGTTCAAAACTTGATAAAGTGGTATTCACTTGATGCAGTTGAATCCAATTATGGCTTGTATGAATGGCGCAGTTTTCACATTTGTTTTTACGTCGGGAGTATAATTCTCGTCATACATCAAAGATATACCGCTATATTGTCATTTTCTCATATTTACAACGAGCGAAGCTCTCATGTCAAGTAAATAATATAGACGATTTACCCAAATTGCTACATTATTGTCATCAAACATGCAAGATAGATAGAGGATACTTTGTTGTTTTCAAAGATTAATTCAAATCTTACACTGAAAGCAATAAATAATCATTTCATTCTTTTTTGAGACACATAAGCACTACAAACGAGACTTGCATTAACATAACGTAAGATTTTGCAAATTTTACGTCATTAACATGGGGGGGGGAGGTATTATGAATTTTTTTAATCGCTCACTGCAGCAGTGGAAGAGTCTTTTGCTATCTTCCGCTCTGAATTTAAATTATTTAAAAAAAATGTCTATCAGGCTTATATTAACATTGAGCTTAGATATTTCAAATTGATTCCGAAATACAATAAAGAACGTGTTTAATATTAACCACAGTTAAACTACCAAACTGTATCATTTCGAACGGCCTAGTGTGAAATGAATGGGTTCTGTAATTTTTCACGTGTTCACCTAAACGACTTATACAAAACTTCACATGTAAAAACAATTCGTATGATGTGTCATGTTAAACTATTGTATGCTTGACGCGTTTAATAGGTCTTGGTGGTTAAATTCAAACTTAATATACGGGTATCAGGAATAAAAACTATATTGTTTAAACGTACTATACAATTGACGCATAACTACACGGATGTTTAATCGTATACGGTATATGGTTTAATTCTAATGTATCTTGGCCCTTCGTTGCTTTATTAGTTTTAAATACTGGTATACTGATTTACGAAAGTCAACGGTGAACTAGAATATGTCAATGTAACAAGCATTAAGTTTCCAATAATGTTAATGTTTGACAACGGTTGAACCTGACTGCGACGTCAATGTGCGCCATCAATTAGTTTCAAAAGGATTTGTTGAAAAAAAGTGACGCCGGATCGCACAACAATGTAAAACGCAATTAATTAAAATCGGACATTACAAGGCGTGTCTATCAGATTTCTGTCAAGAGAGATATCATGTATCAGAAAAAAATATTCTTGCTGACCACGTATGTAACTTCAACATAATATTACACCGCCATTATGTTAAAATTGTTTACAAAAACATACATTTAAGCAAATAACTTGCAGATATAGTTTCTATTTCGCAATTAGAAACCTTCCGGTTCTGGTCTACTCGATAAAGAGTTTCCGTAAACAAGACATTCTGGTCTTATTCGATAATGAGTTTCCGTGAACAAGACATTGCGTATTGTTAAATATGACATTAAGAGACCGTATTGTAATAGTACATATGCAGTGATCATACTCCAACGGACTTCTCTGTAGGACACATACACCATTTAACACACAAGCTATTAAAACTATCATGTTTTTGTTTCTATTTCAGTGGGTATTCCGGTTCTTTACTTGTTCCTTCAGGGCCAGCCCTTCATCCAGGGCTTCCACTGCGATGACCCCTCCATCTCCCTCCTCTACCGACCAGACACCATCAGTACACCTGTACTTATTGTCGCCGGATTTGGGATCTCTATTTTCTGTGTGAGTAACACCGAACTCGTTAATCTTCTTATATTTGTACGCCGTGCATTCGTCTGTCCTCCTGGTCAGTTTAGCTATATTATCTAAACAAATTGTCATTATGTGCTTGAAGCGTCATATTGTTGAAGATGGGTATACCCGACGTCTAGACAATGTGACCCATTATACTAGTCATGGACCCCCAGATACTAATATAAATATGCATGCGGAGCTGAATCATGAACCGTGAATGGATTGGCTTTAACAGGATTCAGAATATCAAAGAGGTTCTATACTTGTTTTGAATATTGTATTTTGTAGGTCGTTATCGTCGAGGTTTTAAACGCAATCAACCAAAAGTGTCTACGCGCATGTCCCACGTGGGCAGACTTCCGGTTATGCGTCAAGGGCTACTCGGTGTTCGTCGTCGGATTCGTGATCCAAACGCTGTTCGTGGAATTCGTGAAGAGACAGTTGGGATTCTTGAGACCCAACTTCCTGGACGTTTGCCGGCCACAGTATAACATATCGCTATGTCCCGCGTAAGTTGTAGAGGTTTTCACCAAGCGGCACATATGCTAAATATATACTCGTCGTTTGAACTTCAAACTGCCTTTATAAAAACGTTTTTATTTACAGCTGTTATCAGCAATAAATACAATTTTGTTTTGCCGTCATTACTTGCTAAAGAATTGTTGAATGATTATAGCAGGTATTTATTAGTGTCATGTTCACATTTAATAAACTTATTTTTTAAACCAAAATTGGCAACTGACATTTCCCGTTTATCAACTTTCAAACATATGAAATGTCCTTCTAAGACAGCTGTTGGTAAACCATATAAGGAAAGAATGATTGATTTTTTTTATTTCTGCAGCTACATCACCGAGTACACGTGCACCGGAAATAAGCACGATGCAGACGAGGTTCGTGACAGTCGACAGTCATTTCCATCCGGGCACTCAGCGTTTTCCATGTTCATCGCTATTTTCTATTGCGTTTGTACCATTTCTTAAAGATCTATACGATAGCTTGTTTGTTTAAAGTAAATTGTATTGGAACTGTTGTTAACTGTGTGAACCACTCAACCGTAATATAGATACACACATTTTAACACATTGTTTAGGCCTCTGGTTACTATAGGATAGACATTTACCAGAGTAATACAAATAAATATATGGCTCATTAAATTTGACATCTAATTGGTATAGCTACGTGAAATCTAAACTCACGTTTCAGTAACTTAAATTTCACATTTATAATATTGAATACCATTAGGTTTTACTTTCATGTTGACTATCAGTTTATATAATCAGTTATTATAATAGAAGTTGTTGGTGCTGTTGGATTTATGATGATACTTCAAAATCGAAACGATACATTCAAATATGTTAAGCAATTCTGTTTCCAGTTCTACATACAGAGTCGACTCCATATCAGTTTCTCACGCATTCTAAAGTTCTTCCTACAGGCTGCTCTCTTCTTCACTGCATCCATCTGCGGCCTGAGTCGTATCAGTGACCACAAACACCATGCCTCCGACGTCATCGTCGGATTTGCTGTCGGCGCAGCTGTCGCCGTCTTTATAGTAATAGAAATATACATTATTATTTAAATTACACGTTTATAATGGGTTTAAAAGATACATATTTTAATCATAGGCACAATATAGTTATTGGATCTCAAATACATGCATTGTTTGGCAATTGTTTTACATCACTAAGATTTTAATCGTGTTTATATTATTTTCAGTACAAGCTTCTTGCGGAAAACCTTCTCGCCACATCTGCAGATGATGTCACTAGCAAATCGTTCTCGTCATCTTCGACAGTGTCACATAACTTGTGTTGCGTATGCGCAACATCGCAATCCTCCAACATCGAACCTCAGACGTTGCTCCAGAACGACTACTTGAAAGATGTCCCAAACACAATATCCACAGGGAGACACACGTCGTTAAAACTTAAAGAGAGTTCTCCTGCTCGCCGCTCTTTGTCTACACCTGTTAGAATATCACAGCAACAGGAACTGGTTTGATGTTATCTCATTGTACTTTGTTTGTCAGAAAAAGTGTAGAAGCATAGTTTATACGTACTTACGGGAGTCTTAACCGTACAATATTTGACGTAATAATGTGCCTGTGAGTTCGGCTGGCGGGATATACATGTAGGTGACAAAATCCAAATTTCATTATGAAATTATAGTATAACAATTGTGGTGTGTTCTGATAAAACTGGGCAAAAAGCTTGTGCGTAAAGTGTCATCCCAGATTAGCCTGTGCAGTCCGCACAGGCTAATCCGGGAAGACACTTTCCGCCTAAACTGGATTTTCGCTAAGAAGAGACATCATTTAAACGAAACATTCCATAAAAGCGAAAAATTGTCGTCCCTGATAAGCCTGTGCGGACTGCAGAGGCTAATCTGGGATGACAATTTACGCACAAGCATTTTGCCCAGTTTTCTCAGAACACGACACAATTGTGCTGTTGTATGAGCTGTGTCTCAAGGATTACCAATCGCAATTAATATGACCGTCGAGCGTTAGTTGTATGGAAAAGATCTCCGGTAGATGACACTGTCTTGTGGAAAAGCATTATACATATTGATCACACGGTCCACGTACGTTTACAATAATAGACCCACAATCAATGTTTTTCAAACTTTAACATGTAAGTGAAAACATGAATTTAGCGTGTGCCATCAAATGTTCTACATTTTATAAAATCGGAATAATACATGCTAGAATAATGTCCAGTTTGGTAAGCATTCAACTGGAAGCATGAACATCACACAGTTACATTTCTTTTCACTTATGTAAGACTCTACCATTTAATGACGCATTCTAAATGATAATATAAGACACAATACAGTTTTGAACCTGCTGGTTATCCTCTCAATATGTTGTTGGTTGTGAAATTCCCATTGAAGCACACAATTTTACTAAATAACTTGAAATATTTAAGCGAGTTGATTCATATCGCGCTAGTAATGTGCTAACGTAAATGATACTGTCGATTTTGGCGATATGCGTGGTTAAAGGGACCTTTTCACGTTTTGATAAATTGACAAAATTAAAAACATTTGTTCCAGATTTGCAAGGTTTCCTTGTTGTTATGTGTTTTTGCTACGAAACAGTAATACTGAACATTTACAATGCTCTAAAATATCCAGTTTATGCAATTTTTGAATATTTATAACCTGAAAATTATAAAGCGTTGCAACGCGAAACGATTGTATAATTTGAAAATAATACTTTCAATGTTATGTCAGCACGGATGACCGATTGGTCTTAGCGCTAGACTTTTATTCCAAGGGTCAGTGGTTCGAGCCTCTGTGTGGACTACCTTTTTTCTTACTTTCATTTTATTTTTGATTTATACTGGAACTCTTTAGTTCTGATGTTTACATTTATCAATTCAACGCATTTAATGACAAACTTCAAAACATGCAAATCTCTGTAAAAAGATCCCTTTAAAACGCACTTATGTAAGACGTTTCAATTTCCGTAAAAGAAAGATTGATACAAGCGCCTTCAAACATAATCAGGAACAAACATTACAAAGTTACANGGGCAACTTTTATAAAAAATAATAATAATAAAACATGCGCGGGATTTGCTTTCGAATGCGCCTTTCGATTTCATTATTATCACAAACATTACTATTGATTATGTTATTTCATACTCGACATGTTAATCCTTCCTGCATCGGTGGCACATATGTGGCGTGTTCTGAGAAAATTTGGCAAAATGCTTGTGCGTAAATTGACATCCCAGATTAGCCTGTGCAGTCCGCACAGGCTAATCAGGGACGACAAATTCCGCTTTTATGGAATTTTTCGTTTAAATGGTGTCTCTTCTTAGCGAAAATCCAGTTTTGGCGGAAAGTGTCGTCCGGATTAGCCTGTGCGGACTGCACAGGCTAATCTGGGACGACACTTTAAGCACAAGAATTTTGCCCAGTTTTCTCAGAACACGACACATATCTTCTCACAAGACTGGAGATTGAAATGATCCGGCTGCGATTCTCTGTTCCTTACTTCAATCTTTTTAACTCACTTCCCGCAAAGCATGAACCACATTTATACATGTCTGTCTGTCTTTTTAAGCGGACAGACGTGTTGTGTCATTTTTTTAGTTATCACGTTGTTGTTTCGTGCGTTTAAGTACTTAAAGATATTATTGGTAGACATCCAATAAAAGATAAACCGTCAATTTAATTACATCGTTTTAACGAACATCATGTTTTCCTATAAACGATTATAAAGTGACTTATACAATCTTATATAGATCCTAATATGTTCGGGATTTGATATCCGATATTGATTGGAAGCATTTAACAATGTATTTGATATTTTTGTATTTGTGCATTGATAAAAGGGTGCACGAAAAAGCTTTTTAATTCGTAGTTAAACTATTTATACCGCTATTGTCAAGTTTTCGCATTGTCTCATTACATGTGCATTACAGTTTTCATGCGTAGTCATGTGTATTGTGTTACTGAATAAAATATGTTTAGATGTCAAGATGTTTTACGTTCGTGTTTTATTCGTCCATTCAGGATCAATGTATACTGCAGACATGAAAGTGTATCCATTAGGCTTAACATAATGATTTTGTTGTGTTTTCCCTTGACCTGACGGACCCTATGTTTGGTGCCGACTCTTAGTTTAAACCTATTTATTTAAGCTCGATTGCATCGAAAGCCGTAGGCTTATACAAACGCTCTCGAGTCCGTTTCCTGGGACTATAACCAGTACTTGGTGTCTTTGGGGGATATCAAAGGAACGCTCCCAGTGGGGTTCGAACCCATGACCTCCCGATCGCTAGGCGGACACCATATCCACTACACCACAGCGACCCCTCCCGAATCTCTTTGGTGCAGACTCTTAACGTTTCTCTTGTATTCCAGGTTGATGTTTCGATATTTTTCTCTACATTCGATCATTATTAATTGTAATCGCAAATTTAAATTTAACAAATCAAGAATGATATGTTGCAACGAGATTTTGGTTTGCGTAATTTAACATAATTATCAAAATTGAACATGTTAGTGGAAACGATTATTTTCTGTTTGGCCCAATATGTGACATTAATGAAAGTGCTGCATATATTTCCCATTACATTTGAGTCGTCACCTTCTGCGAAGTGGCATCATATTCAAAATATCTGATTAAAATGTTTAATGAGTGGCAATAACCGTAATAAATATCTGCAAACACTTTTAAGATCCATTTTCAGCCCAGCAAATAAGACGATGTTGGCTTCATACAATGCTCGTGGGTCAATACATTGGCTCTGACAATCATTGTTGTTTCATAAAATATGATATGGAATTACAATTAGTACCAGATCAAATCACAATCTGTTGACGACTAAAATCTCCAATTTACATACATATCATGATGAAATCCAAACAAATTTTTCCGACATGACGACACGTGATGACGACGGTATCATCAACATAATTTCATGCGGTTCATCAAAAAAGTTGATCCAGAAAAAACGCGCACTATTTTATCTGATATATTACGCATTAAAGACTTTTTTTTATAATTTGTGTGTCCTTCCTTTTTTTAACGTAAATAATTCAAATATTCAAAAAGCTTTTTTTGGCAAAATACATTTCCGGATAAACTAGTGCCTCTGTGCCTTTTTATTGACGTTCTGACTATAAACTCGCTAACTAAAAGGTTCAAAGGCCATCTTAAACATATTTAAGAATATATATGCAAACATATTAAGAATATGTGTAACTATATAATAATAATAATAATAATAATAATAATAATAATCATAATAAAAAATAATAATGAGAGAAATGATAATACAATGTATATCTTAAAAACATATATTAACTATATTCTGACCAATTAAAGTCCATGTGAACTGCTGCGAAGGCAAATACTGGAAAAGACAGCAGTATTACAATCCGTTTCGCAATAAATCCGATTTGCAATAAAATTACGTCAATGACGTCACCAGGAGGGTCGGCGACACTTCAGACATGCTTGGCACATTGAGCCAAACAAGAGTGCCAAGTTTCATCGATACCGAACTAATACATTGCCTCCAGCATCGGACATTGCGCTCACATGTAGTGCGTTCAGTTACAGCGAACGTTCGCTATAGTTCGCGAACTTTCGCGAACGTTCGCTTTAATTTAACGCTCGATTCGCCGCGAACGTTCGCAAACCGAAGCGAACCGTCTCGGGAGGTAGTTCGCTATAGTTCGCTAGCGAAACCAAGATGGCGGACAAGTAAGTTGTTGTTGTTCTTCAGTGTAATTTCGATATTAAAAAAAATTGTAGTACATAAAATGAATTGAATTATAAAATATAAAAATAATAAATGTATTGTGTTGGTTAAGTATTTTCTGTGTTATTAGCGATTTCCTCATCAAAATCGCAATCGATTCTCTGGGAGCCGCCATCTTGAAACGTTCGCGCCGAACTAATCGTTCAATAAGACCGAATCCGAAACAAACGATTATTGGCGAACGTTCGCTGTTACTGAACACACTAATGATAAGGTAACGGAGCGAGGACGTTCTTATGGGCGTTTACAAGTAAGCCTTTAACCGGGCGCCGCTCGCAAACGCCTGTGAATAGAGTCGCGAAACTTGGCACGTTTGTGGAGCTCGCCGAGACGCCTCTTGAGGCCAAAGTAAGTGCGTCTTAATTTGACGATAATGACGTAATGTATTTGTTAATGTCAATAATCTTTCATTGATCGAAACATATGTTTCGACATCATAAGTATTTATTTCAATCGACAGTTAAATCTCGAAGTTTACCAGTCGGCTCATTCAAGGTCACGCTCTATCGCTAGTGTATACATAATTTGAAGTTGACTTCATTTACATCGGGTCTTATGATCGATAATAAACGTGACTTTAAACCGTGGCTGCTGAATCGTCTGTGACACAAGCATAAACCGAGAGCCGTGACGTTGCCACCGCTACTCTCCGCTTTGAATTATTATTTGGAACTAAAATCGTGATACATCGACTATCTCCGGATTCCTCCGTTTGATAGATTTTTGCATAAATCGTCTGTTGATACAGAGTGTTGGAACTATTGCAAAATGGACAAGTGTCCGGATATTAGACGCGTAAGTCGTAGACGACTCACATTAGTTTAAATAGTGGATGTTTTCCTTTTCCTTATTGGTAAGTTTATTATTTTATACATATATTTTATAAAATAAGTATTATTTATATGGTTAGATGCTGTTAAATTAATAAGGATAAAATTATTTTCACTACATGCTCAAATCATTACATAAATTATTTACATGTTTACATTTACATTATATTTAATAAATTATATTTAATTGACATAGGTTGTACATGAAACCATTATTAAATGTGAATGTTTCATTTAATAATATATAATTTGCACTTTACTTTTGAAAACGAATACATAAACTAGGTTTGCTTTTTTTTTACGGAGAAATTTGGTAAACATCTGCATTTTACAAAGAATGTACGTATTGTCAGGAATTATAAAACGAAGCGTAATAGTTTTAACTTTTCTTATCTGTTATATTTATGAAAGACATTTTAATAGTATTGTGATTAAACATTTAATAGTGTAAATGTGATATGTTGTCAACTCCTCCAAAATATAAGTCTCAAGTGTTCAGATTGAACATCGATTAAATTTATTTTAGATCATTATAAACCATAATGCATGGCCAAAAACTTTATCCAACTCCAGAATTCACAGCAAATACGGGCTAGACATCTGGCACTCAAACCTCACACACGGAAACACGTTTAAGAAGTGTTCAAGGTCAAGCAATTGCGGTCAAAGTACTTTAAGGAATTATAATCATTTCGAAACACTTATCACCCGCGGCATGAACAAATGGTTCTTATGCCATATGCTGCCAGCGTAGCTCCAGCCCAGCCTGCGCTATTGCGCAGTCTTGTCAGGAGCTACCCTGTTCGCTAATGGGACAATGAAGCCTTGCGCAATTGCATGAAATGAACTGGAGCAACTCTGGCCGCACATGACATAAGATCCATTTTCGCATGACGCGGCCGATATTGAGACCACAGCCTCCTTCGCAGAGGCCGATTATAACCTTTCTTTATACGCTGTATTTTGAAATAAAACCATATATATGGTTGAATTGTAACATAAATTTACCGACCCGTGAACCAAGCACGTGCAATATGGTTGAAATAATTTGCTAAATAAGGCTTTCAAGTTGGGTTTACTTGAGGCCTGCGTTTGAAATGTATTAACTAGTATTTTTCTGATCATAGCTCTTACGGAAAATTAAACAGAAAATGCATGTCAAAACAAATAGACATAGATATTGATGACCAATATGTTTTTGAAGGAAACGGAATGTGAAAGATTCAATTAAGATGAATAGAAGTAAGGTATTCACCTGAAGATATAAGATGGTGTTACACAACACTGCGTTTTTTGTTAAGACGGGCTCCCGATGCGTTTCTCTTTTGAGGCCAGCGTTTTTCATACGTTTTTACAATAACATCATATACAATAGAATAATATTAACTTTAAATGATGCAATTAAAAAAAAAGATTACATTTCATGTATAAACATGAACCAACCAGTTGTCTGTATTTTTTTTCTTACGGAAGATTTTAACCTATAGAGCATTGTTTATACGTTTAAAAAGAGCGTCATGTTTTGTTTATGCCCATGATTTACATTTCGGTACGGTGATGACCCCGTACAAAGTGTACCAACGCATGTGTATTCCTGATACGTGAGGAAATTCAGAACAATAAAGTCACGTACCAACTAATAAAACATGTGAAAGCTTAATGGCACGATCATCTCATCAAGTAATTATCAACGAATAAAAATATAATGTATGTTTACTTTTAACACATAACTACCATGTATTTGTTATATTTACATTGACGTTAGTTTTTTGTTCAGATTTTTTATCTTATCTTTGGCCGAAATAGGTCACAGCAATCTAAATCAATATTTAATAAAAAGATTTATTGGTACAATTTGGCAAACGTATCACCGAAGTTTTTAATATCTTATTGATTCATTCTTTATATCATTCCTGATTTATTGCCTATCTCTTTTATGGGCTCTTTATCAAATCTGATTTAGTAACAACTTCAAGACGGCAGGGGCTAATAATCTTGACTTCTTAAGATGTTAACCAAAATACATGCTATATGTATATGCCTTCACTACGAACCTTAAAAAATTGTTGTACACGCATTCAGACTTATCGTTCAATTTAAAGACGAACATCTTTTTATAATAATAGTTATTATATTAATAATAGATACGAATCGTAACATAACGTTTCTATCTATTTATTTAGATTGCGGAAAAAAACAACAACTCAAAACAATTGTTATCACATTATATTTAGTATGTTCCAAATGTCGTTTTTATCGATAATAAAACAACCTATTGTAAAGTCTGCTTCATAAGAATAACCGCGCATTAGAGCGTAAAACAGTTTTATTTCTCTTCTTGCATGACTACCACGCATTAGAGCGTTAAACAGTTTTATTTCTCTTCTTGCATGACTACCACGCACTAGAGCGTGAAACAGTTTTGTCTCGCTTCTTGTATGACTACCACGCATTAGAGCGGCAAACATTGTATTTCTCGTCTTGCATCGCTACATTTAACAAATAAAATACTACTGATATTTGACAAAACTGCGCTAAACATAAACCATAAACCATCACTATGTAAAACACAATAAATGTACATACAAAACTTACTACTAATCAAGTAACTGTTGTCCACTATAAAAACCACCCACCTACGACAAATGCTATTGTCTTGCGCGAATTGACATGTGTATGTCCAAAGGCATTTCATAACTTAGATAAAACTATTTTCTTTTCAATTATAATACCATTTTATACTCAAAACCGATTTAGCTGACACCATATTTAGTTATTCACTTCACCGTGCAATAAATTGAGAAAATTTAAATGATAGCCTAATTATTTATTGAAGAGGGTGGGTGGTTGGTGGATGGGGATCCAATAAAGGTCGAAAGTACACCGATCATGGAAGACAACGTTTAAATGCAACACCTTATTCTACAAACCTTCATACACATATTCACGTCATGGATTCATCATTCAGCTTTAACATGCAAACATGACAGCATGGATTTGTTTGTAATTCGCATTCCTATATAGCTTGCCTGATAGGCAAATGTAACATAAAAAAAATCAGGCTTCTCTTAAATGTACTGGATTGTTTTTGGTTGTTTAAATGCGTATTAACATTGTACACGGAACAACTCCTTGAGCGCATTGACCTTTTTGATTGTGTATTTGATAAGGCACTTCAATTAATAAGTACGTACAATGGCAACAATACTATTCCAAACAGTTATTTCCGGTCATTTGTTGAGTGTTTTCGTCTCGACAACGGGTTAATCGGAAGGGCTGATTTCCGTACACAGCATGTAGGATGTTTACCTAATTACGAAATAAGTTGTTAAAATATGGCGAGAGAAATTGAAATCCGTGACGGTGCTATGATTTTCGGGAGTGGTTTGAAGTTAAGTTTAAAATAACTTAGTGTGCAGATTTTGGCATTTTTTGAAGTTCCTCGTTAAATGCGTTAAATTCAAACATTTTAACATCGAGACTAGATAGCTTCAGTATAAAGCAAGAAAAAGAATTCATAGAAAAAAAAAATGAAATAAGGTTTATCCCAACAGGGCTCGAACCACTAACCACTGGATTTAAAAATTATCGCTGCAACCACTCTGTTATTGGGACGGGAAATTCTGTAGAGCATTTTAATCTTTAACAACTGAAGTTCTCCCTATATTATTCAATCGTCTCGCGTTTGTCAATGTTTATAATTGTACGAATTTCTAATGATTATAACTCATAAACGTGTTTGTATTTCAGTATGAGTCTACGTCATAAGTGTAATGTCACTCACTGATTTACAGTGTTCTTTTATTTATTTTTGAATCTGTAACACAGCGTTGTAACATTTCGATAATCAGTGAACAAGTCCTTTGAACAAATCTGAACTATAATGAAAAGACAACAAAAAATACACACAATATTTTCCTCTAATGTTGTTTGATATTTTGTGAATTCTGTTTGAACGACATTTGTGAAGACACGCACGTGTATGAGTCGTTTTCTTAGAAAACGGGGTTAAATGCATGTGCGTAAAGTGTCGTCAAAGATAAGCCTGCGCAGTCCGAACTGGCTAATCAGGGACGATACTTTCCGCTTCTATGATATTTTTCATTTAAAAAGTATCTTCTTAGCAAAATTCTAGTTTAATTAATAGTCGGAGAGTGTTATATAAGTTATTTCATTACGATTTTTGATCTCTTATTATAGTGTAGTGTCAATATATAATTCAAGTCCTGAATGAGTAATGGGAAAAGGAAATTAATCATTTTCTAAAACAAATATGGTCAGGGTTTAAGTGCTTCTTGAAATTTATTGTCTAGCTCACTGTAAACGTAGATCTTCTAATGACACAAATATTTCTTTGAAATGTATATATGATGCACTATGTACCAAATACAACCAAACTTTAGGCAGCCTGTACAGAAGATTCGACTGGTTACGATATATGATACATTATGTGCACTAAATACCAAATAAAACCAAACATTAGGCAGTCTGTACAGAAGAGTTGACTGGTTACGATATAGGATACATTATGTGCACTAAATACCAAATAAAACCAAACATTAGGCAGGCTGTACAGAAAAGTTGACTGGTTACGATGTATGATACATTATGTGCACTCAATACCAAATAAAATCAAACATTAGGCAGTCTGTACAGAAGATTTGACTGGGTACGATATATGATACAGTATGTGCACTAAAGACCAAATAAAACTAAACATAAGACAGTCTGGTTACGATAAAACGAATACAATCTTTTTAATTGTGTGGTTTGATTAATTACTGAGGCAGTTTTTACTTTTAAAGAGGATTTGATGTACAATTTATTTTGAAATGATTTACCACCTAGGTAACAATACAGAATGTAAGTTAAAGATAGGGACGAGACAAATGATAACACTCATGCATGCGACTTAATAGTTAAGTAACAGCAAAATTTGTTACTTTACTTTCTGTTTCAATTTTCATGATTTACATCGAACGACATAGCCTATATTTCCTGTATATTCGTCCACTTAAGACGTGAATTGACCTGTTATACTGAATGAAAACAATTTTGAGAGAGTGACAAAATAAAAACATAATTGTCACATTGGATATTCCTTAGCAACAGTCCAATTATAGGAAGGGACCCTAGCAATCCAGACTTGTTCATCCATTTCTTATCAATTTGTTTAGTCATCATGATTTTTTGATATAAATCAATAAATTAATATTATATAGACTATTAACTACCAATATATTGTTTAATATTGAATATTTAAAAAAAAAATATTGACACTTACAAAACGTAGGTGGCAAATTTGCTTAGTTTTTACCAAAAATTATAATTTGAAAAAAAAAAAATGAAATTCACGCGTTTTGAAAAAAAAAAATCGATTATAAAGATCTGTCTGTGTAACGATAACTAACTCAAGTTTAATTAGGATTATGTAATAATTTTTAAAATATACGTATGGCCGGAATGGGTGAATTTATAGGAAAAATTGATATAAATGTATTAAATTCAAAACATTTAAATTGAGTTTCCAAGATGTTATATAAAAACAGTTTTCCTCGTTTGTCTTTTAATAAACGATAGCACAGAAAATTGATATGAACAAATTCAAATAATAAAGCATTTTTATAACTTTTGATTAACGACGTACGCCATTAATTTGAAATCGAAGTTTGACTTACTTTTTTGCAGCATGAAATTTTAGTCTTAAATGGTGAACTTGGTCTTTCCCGAACCAAGTGAGGACGTCCACATAAAAAGCAAACAATTTAATACTTCGATTAACGACCGACCAATAGTTTATTAAGACTTTTACAGCAATAAAATAGTCTTCGTACTTAAATATAAACATTATTAAAGCGCGCGGACAATCAAACAACATGCAGGTAATCGTCAATGAACTGCGAACGTTCAGATAATTATTTACTATTCACTTCCTCAAATAGAACTAGATGGGTGAGCCACTGACGTCAAAAACGTCGTATAAACCCGTCCAAAAAAATGAATTATAAAGCCACCGAGACGAGTTAAATGACAACTTAATAATATACGTGTATATGTTATTTAAAGTAATGACAAGCTACTTTGTCTAAATTCAAGTAGATTGTATAAATACTATTATCATTGTACGTATAAATGATTCTCTTCTACCGTAATCTATTACAATTAAATCAAATGCAATAAGGAAAAAAACATGTATACAAATTCTGAAAATAAAACTCAACATCCCGACCTGTTATAATATAGCATTTATTTTTGTGTGTATTTTGTATTTACGCAGTTCACACGCTTACAATTAGAGAAAATATTCACGTAAGCATTATTATGGAATTCAGTAATTATGTAGTCCTTTGAGTATGTGAGAACATAACTTTCTTGAATAAGCGCGGATGGTTTAATTAACCGTTTATGTAATAGGAAAACTGCGGACGATTTAATAAACATACATATCCGGAACACTTTTACTATTTTAAAATACCTGTGTCGTGTGTTTTTATTTAAACAACTATATTTTTTATGTTTTTATCATCTTAAAACGTAATAAAACATAATAAAATCGGATAAAAGCACGTAACGTATTTTGAACAGCTAAAGCCTTGTTAGGGAAATAACATTTAAACAACAAATATAGTATATATATATTCATCTGACAAGAGTAATTCATTTAACAATACTACATTATTTTTATATTTCATAGGCTACACAATATTTTTTAAAACAAACTTACTTGCGAAAGACAAGATTTCCAGAGTTTTTTTCCGTTCAGACACATACAACTTTTATTAAGATAATATAACCACTTTATCATAACGCACAATTAATACACGATGACGCGCGTTTATATTTGTATTTAACAAAACACAAATAGCAAATAAGATTACTATCCAATCTATCTCATCTATCACTGTGTTGTTGTTGTTGTTGTTGTAAACATGCTATATTTTGACACTTCAACAAACGCGCTTTTATTTAGGTATAGCGCTTGTTACATTCGTATAACACTCGCTAGTACTGAAAACAAATAAGTCCATTGGTGTAGTTTGATGGTCAAGTGCTTAATACGATATCCTTTAAAAGTAACAGTTGTCTTTTTCCTATCACCGATCGAGTGCAAAAACAAACATTTATACATCAACAACAACAAAGACCAATTAAAACCCATATTGTTATATTATTATATTATTTATTTTAAAATGGGGACTAAGACTAAGGGTAACCCTAAGGGTATGATAAACAGAAAAACAGATTACTGCCTGATCTTTTTGTAATATATTAGGCTCGTCACGAATAAAATAACATTCGCATGTTATACATGTGTAATTTAATAGTAAATAATATATTATAATCCTATAATGTTATTGATTCTATTATAATTTAAGTGTTTATACAAGAATGTATAGAAAATAGAATAAAGATGCAATTGACAATATATGTATATTTGCAGGTGCAAGAATTGTGTCCGGTGAAGCTCATGCAGTCTAAATGTGACGATAATGACGTAACGTAATTGTTTATGTCAATAATCTGTAATTCATAGAAACATAGGTTTTGACAACATACTAATGTATTTCAATAGACTTTTAAATCTCGAAGCTTAACAGTCGGCTGATTCAGGTTCTCACTGTGTCGCTAATTTATACATAATTTGAAGTTTACTACATTCACATCGGGTCGTGTCATCGACAGATACACGTAAATTTAAACAGTGACTGCTGATTCGTCTGTGACACAAGTATAAACAAGAGCCGAGAGTTTGCAACAACTCTTCGCAAAGGATTGTCCTTTGGAACTACTATCTCCGGAAGCTTCCGATAAGATAGATTTATGCAATAAATCGTCTGCTGATCCAGAGTGTTGGAACTATTGCAAAATGGACAAGTGTCCGGATAATAGACGCGTCTGTCGCAGACGACTCACATTGGCTTTAATAGTGGATGTTATCCTTTTCCTTATTGGTGAGTTGATGATTTTAAACGTATATGTTATAACATTAATATGATTTATTCGGTTCGATGCTGATAAATTAATTAGGATTAAATTATATTCACGATATGCTTACATAATAACGTATACATTAATTACATGTTTATATTTAAATTATATGTTTTTTATTATATTTAATTGTTTAAGGTTGTTAAAATAACATAATTTAATAATGTGTTTTATTTGATGATGTATAATTTGGTCATGATAACCATATCTAAAAAATATTACCCGAGTCATGCGAAAATGGGTCTTATGTCATATGCGGCCAGCGTTACTCCAGCCCAGACTGTGCAGTCAAGCAGTCTGGTCAGGTGCTACCCAGACCGTTTAACCTTGAGTGACTTTAAAGGAGAGAGCATAGAGCTTGACCAGAGTGCGAGATTGCGCGGGCTGTACTGGCATAAGACCCATTTTCGCGTGACGCGGCTCAAATTGAGACCAATGTCTCCTTCTCAGCGGTCGATGATAACCTTTCTGTATCTGCGTTATTTTAAATTTAACCGTATATATGGTTGGTTTGTGACATTAATTTAACGGCCAGTGAACCAAACAAGTACATTATGGTTAAAATAATTCGCCAAATGAGGCCATACATTCTTTGTAATAACAACAAAAGTTAGCAGTTCATATAGAAAACGATACAATCAGGTATCTGTAGTTTGTTTCCTTGCGGAAGATTTTAGCCTAAAAAGCATTGTTAGTGCGGTTAAAAAGAGGTTTTAAATGTGTTGTTTACCCGCATGATTCACATTTCAGTACGGGGATTAACACTTATAAGTTTGTTAACGCATGTTTAAACCTGATACGTAAGGAAATTTAGAAAAATAATATCAATGACCAAAAAATAAAACACGTGAAAGCTTAATGGAATGATCATCTCATCAAGAATTAATCAACGTACAAACGTATACTCGATGTTAACTTTTAACAAAAAACTACCATATTTTGTTATCTTTTCATTGACGTTAGTGTTTCTTTAGCTTTTTTTTTTACTTATTTCTGACCGAAATAGGTCACAGTAATCTAAAAAACTATTCATAAAAATGATCTATTGGTAAAATTTGGCAAACGTATCACCGAAGTTTTTAATTCCTTATTGAGTTCATTCTTTTTATAATTCGTGATTTATTGCCTATCTCTTTTATGGGCTCTTTATCAAATAAGAAACAACTTCAAGACTGCAGGGGCTAATAATCTTGACTTCTTAAGATGTTAACCAAAATACATGTTGTATATATGCCTTCACTACGAACCTTTAGAAATCGTTGTACACGCATTCGGACTTATCGTTCAATTTAAAGACGAATATCTCTTTATAATAATAATTATTATATTAATAATAAATACGAATCGTAACATAATGTTATATCTATTTATTTAGATTGCGGACAAAAAACAACAACTCAAAATAATTGTTATCACATTATATATAATATGTTCCAAATGTCGTTTTTATCGATAATAAAACAACCTATTGTAAAGTCTCTTCATAACAATAACCGCGCATTAGAGCGTTAAACAGTTTTATTTCTCTTCTTGCATGACTACCACGCATTAGAGCGTTAAACAGTTTTATTTCTCTACTTGCATGACAAAGGCATTTAATTACTATGACTGCAATATTGATTCAATTCAATTCAATAGTTTTTTTGCATATAAGGCCTCCGGCCCAAACACAATATATACATCATAATAATACACAGCATGTGTTTATGGTCATAACAATACAATATGAGTATGATAATAAGAACATTATTATCTGTACATGTCCATCAACTGATCTCTCTCTTTATATGAGTTATATATATACATAGCAATGTTTCGTATTAACCTTTCATTTTCAGTAGACATCAAATCATAGAATTTCTCTACAGTTGGATGTTGAAAATAGTGCAATGGTATATACATGACTACCACGCATTAGAGCGTTTAACAGATTTATTTCTCTTCTTGCATGACTACCACGCACTAGAGCTTGAAACAGTTTTGTCTCGCTTCTTGTATGACTACCACGCATTAGAGCGGCAAACATTGTATTTCTCGTCTTGCATCGCTACATTTAACAAATAAAATACTACTGATATTTGACAAAACTGCGCTAAACATAAACCATAAACCATCACTATGTAAAACACAATAAATGTACATACAAAACTTACTACTAATCAAGTAACTGTTGTCCACTATAAAAACCACCCACCTACGACAAATGCTATTGTCTTGCGCGAATTGACATGTGTATGTCCAAAGGCATTTCATAACTTAGATAAAACTATTTTCTTTTCAATTATAATACCATTTTATACTCAAAACCGATTTAGCTGACACCGTATTGAGTTGTTCACTTCACGGTGCAATAAATTGAGAAAATTTAAATGATAGCCTAATTATTTATTGAAGAGGGTGGGTGGTTGGTGGGTGGTGATTCAATAAAGGTCGATCGTACACCGATCATGGAAGACAACGTTTAAATGCAACACTTTACTCTACAAACCTTCATACACATATTCACGTCATGGATTCAGCTTTAACATGCGAACATGACAGCATGGATTTGTTTGTAATTCGCATTCCTATATAGCTTGCCTAATAGGCAAATGTAACATGAAAAAATCAGGCTTCTCTTAAATGTACTTGATTGTTTTTGGTTGTTTAAATGCGTATTAACATTGTACACGGAACAACTCCTTGAGCGCTTTGACTTTTTTTATTGTGTATTTGATAAGGCACTTCAATTAAAAAGTACATACAATGGCAACAATACTATTCCAAACGGTTATTTCCGGTCATTTGTTGAGTGTTTTGTTCTTGACAACTGGTTAATCGGAAGGGCTGATTTCCGTACACAACATGTAGGATGTTTACCTAATTACGAAATAAGTTGTTTTTATATGACGACATGAATTGAAAACCATGACCCTGCAATTTTGTATACGTTTGTTCATGAATAATTATAAGTTACATTAAAAATAATGTGTGGTCGTGATCTCAGGGTGCATAGACGATTTTCCTATTCGTTTCTTACGAGCATAACGAAGGTACACAATATAGCGATTGCTTTAGAAAGCTGGCGCAACCTAGCAAGTGTTTAATAGCGACATGATCTCAACAGGATATTACCTTAACTTAAAAAAATGTGTATTAACAGGCATTATTATAAAAAAATATATCCTCGAATGATAACAAAAGCTAAAACATAATGACCTAGTGTTGTGTATAGTTCATGATTTCTTGATGCTTAAGATACTTAGCCCATATAGCCCATAATTATACCAGAATATGCCCTCTTCGACATTCTTATGACCAACGTAAGACGTATTTAATAATTTCAGCAAACCTGAATGTTTTAAATATACACAAATCAGTGAATGTGATGTTCCGATTCTCATCTACGGCTACTGGGTATTTTGACTTTCTTGGATTTATGTCACGAATTTCAAATCAGATTGCCACTGAGGCGGCAGCTTTCCGAAAATTTGATCTAATTAGCTGCCAATATCTCATCTTTCTCATTTTACGAGAGCCTATCAATCACTAAGGCCATTCTTCAATCAGCGTCTAATGACTGATGACGAGAAAAGAAACACAATAGCTAAACCAAAGTAATTGGTCATTAACAAACTCATAAGCAAGAAATTTGATAGCAAGATGTGGTCGATGGGTGTGTATGCCTCCATACAGATCTGCGCGTGAGAGTCTTTAAAGATTTGACGTTATACAGTTGTGTATTCTGAATCTCTAGAATTGACACAAGTTCACACATTTTGGCTGTATTGCAATTTGATGAAAGGGTGTCAGACATATTTGTTATACATGTACGTAGTTACATATTTGGAAATACATGTACGTAATAATATATTGCTAACTGAAACTAATTGTAACTTTAATTTGAACGCGATGTAGGAAATCTAAATAAAACTGCAAGGTTTTAATGCACATTCTGTACTTTGACTGATATAGTTCACCACCAATATAAATTTATGAGTTGCAAAATCAGCTGCTGCAAATTAGCGCAGTTCTTGCACATTCAAGTGACAATATCAATATTATCTGGGATATTCAATGATGAAAATTTCAGCGCTGTCATAAGTTGAATCTTTATTGTGAAGATTTTGGCATTTTTCTAAATTGCTCATTAAATTGTTAAAATTAATATAACATCGAAACTACGGAGCTCCAGTATAAAATAATAATATAATTTATGAAAGATAAAAAAAAAGTTTACCCAACATGGACTCGAATCATAGACTTTTGGATTCAAAAGCTATCGCTAAAAAACTCGGTGATCGGGACTAGCACGTTTAAAGAGCATTGTATTACTTTATGTAAACAATCCACGTATTGTCACAAAATATAACGAAAACAACTGAAATTCTTCTAAAGTATTCAACCGTCTCGCGTTTGAAACGTTTTATAATTTTATGAATTTCTAATAAGTATTACTCATAAACGGAAGTGTATTTTTAGTATTAGTCTGCGTCTTTAGTGTCATTTCGCCCACTGATGTACAGTTTTCATTTTGTTTGTAAATCTGTAAGAAAACTTTGTTAAATTGTCATTTTGATAATCAGTGAACAAGTCCTTTGAACAAATCTGAACTATAATAAAAAGTTAACACAAATACACACAGTATTTTCCTTGTCCTAGGGTTGCTTGATATTTTGTGAATACTGTTTGAACGACATTTGTGAAGACACGCATGTGTATGAGTCGCGCTCTGAGAAAACGGGGTTAAATGCATGTGCGTAAAGTGTCGTCCAAGATTAGCCTGTGCAGTCCGCACAGACTTATCAGGGACGACACTTTCGGCTTGTATGATATTTTTCATTTAAAGAAAGTCTCTTCTTAGCAAAAATCCAGTTTACTTAATGGGCGGAAAGTGTCGTCCATGATTAGCCGGTGAGGGCTGCACAGGCTAATCTGGGACGATACTTTACGCACATGCATTAACCCATTTATGCCTAGCGTCTACAATCAAAGTACTGACAGTACTGATGTGACGATGCTTTTGAAGAGGATGGATATAAAAGCATCAATTAAAGTTTATCTACATCACCACAATTGTGTATGTGGGTACGAAAAAATTCTGACAAAAACAAAATTTGGGTACGAACATTTTGGGAACGAAAAAATTATGCCAAAACAAAAAAAATGGGTACGAAAAAAATACGGGAACGAAAAAAAAATTGGGTACGAAAAAAATTGGGTACGAAAAATAATAAATACGAAAAAAAAATTGGGGGTACGGGAAAGTAGTACCCGCGGGGAACTTGACCCATTCAGCGAAACTGGGAGGCGGTTTACATTCTCGATCAAATCTACAAATAACTAGAAATGGCGCGGCAGCGGCCGACACGTATCCCCACGCCGCATAGATGTTATATTAGCTTATCTTTGGTTCTTGACATCAAGACAAAAACATGCATTGATTTGTTTTCATTTTCGACAATTGGGACACATAGACCATAACAAGATTAAAGGTTAAGGTTTATAATTAAAAAAAAATAAGAAAAAATATAAGAACAGATTTGAAAATCCTATCTCCAACTTGTCTGACACAGGCTAGTCCAACTTGTCTGACACAGGCTAGTCCAACTTGTCTGACACAGGCTAGTCCAACTTGTCTGACACAGGCTAGTCCAACTTTTCTGACACAGGCTTGTCCAACTTGTCTGATACAGGCAAGTCCAACTTGTCCGACACAGGCTAGTCTAACTTGTCTGACACAGGCTAGTCTAATTTGTCTGACACAGGCTAGTCCAACTTGTCTGACACAGGCTAGTCCAAATTGTCTGACACAGGCTAGTCCAATTTGTCTGACACAGGCTAGTCCAACTTGTCTGACACAGCTTGTCTAACTTGTCAAACACAGGCTAGTCTAACTTGTTTTACACAGGCTAGTCCAACGTGTCAGAGTGGGGATAACTACATTTGGGGTTTTCCCAGCGTCACAGCGTATGAAGTGCCACCTGACAGTTTCGTGTCTGGTTCCTGTCCGAACCTCTCGATAAATTTGAAATAGGACGGGAACCAAGCTGCGTTTACCCTTATCAACGATAACCAGCGAGGTATGCCGATTGAGAAAATTTAGCTAACTCAATCGGATTCTCTCGGTATTTTAGGTAGGTCGCCATTGTGAAGAATTTTTTCATGGTATGATACAGGGTCTGCGCTGTTTGCTTAAAGGAATTTCTGTAAGAAATATTCTAAATATAGAAATTAATATACTAGACGTCCCTAACTTTGGAAATAAAATGATCCAATTTGAAGGATGGAAGAGTCCACTAGGGTTAAATGGGTTAAACCCGCCCCCTTTCACCCAGCGAGGCTCATACGTCTGTTCAACACTCGATAAAGTGGTATTCACTTTATGTAGCAGATACATCAAATTATGGCTTGCATTAATGGCGCAGTGTTCACAATTGTTTTACGTCGGGAGAATATTTTGCGTCATACATCAAAGGCATGCCACTATAATGTCATTTTCGCACATTTACAACGGGCGAAGCTCTCAAGTCAAGTAAATAATAAAGAGGATTTCCCTAAATTACTACACTATTGCCATTTAACATGTAATATATAAAGATGATACTTTGTTGATTTCAAAGATGAATTCAAATCTTACAATAAAGCAATACATTTTCATTTCATGCATTTAGGCGATACATTAAAAACTACACGCGAGACTTGCTTGAACATCATGATTTCGCATATTTTACGTCATAAACATGGGGCTATGATAATACACATTTCTCTTACTGTTTTAATGGAACAATGCTTTGTTTTCTTCTGCTCTGAAGCTTTTTTTTAAAATTTAAATACGTATGTTTTATTGTTCAACAGAAATATATTTACACAAAAAGTTAGATTATTCCAGTACGTTTCAGAATACGTTTTTAAAAAGCTGTAATATATAACCCCTAATTTAATCTACCAACACCGTATCGTTCCAAATGACCTAGTGTGAAATGATCGGATTTTCATACAACATTATTTTCCCCTTTTTATATCAATGCCTTACATTTTTTTTACAATTACAAACAATCCATACGATGTGTCACATACCACTTTATACTTGACATGAAAACAGGTTTTGGTGGTTAAATTTTAACTAAATTGATGTGTAACCGGAATAAAACGTTATGGTCCATTAGTATAAACGTTATGTACAATTAACGCATAATTACACTGATATTATTGCTAAACAGTTACGTTTATGGTTTACTTCTTATGTTGCTTGTTCCTTCGTTGTTTTATTACTTCTTTAAATACTGGTTAACTGATTTAAGGGAGTCAACGGTATCCTAGACTATTTCATTGTAGCAAACATAATACGTTTCCAGTTATTTGAATGGTTTTAACGTTTAAACCTGATTTTGACGGCTAGGTGTTCCACCTTTCATAAGAAATTGTTGAATAAAAAGTGATGCGGGATCAAAGAACGACGTAAAACGCAATTACTGGTAATTAAAATCAGACATAAACGCGTGTCTATCAGATTCCTTTTAAGAGACACAATATGGTCCAGAAAAAAATCAGAACAAGGATTCTTACACACAATTTATTGTATCTGCAACACAATATTATATCGTATATATTTAATTTAGAAAAGTTTACAAAAAATACATAAATTAATAAAACAGAAATTTACATGAAGATATAGTTTCTATGTCGCAACTAGAAATTCCCAGGTTGTGGTCTTACTCAATAATGAGTTTCTGTGGATAAGGAATGCCATTAAGGGACCATATTATCATTACATACGCAGTGATCATACTTTTCTTTCGAAAACATTCATCACTCAACACATTTTGTTTCAATTTCAGTGGGTATATCGGTTCTTTACTTGTTCCTTCGGGGCCAGCCCTTCATCCGGGGCTTCCACTGCGATGACCCCTCCATCTCCCTCCCCTACAAACCAGACACCATCAGTACGCCTTTACTTATCGTCGCCGGATTTGGGACCTCTATCTTCTGCGTGAGTTATACTGAACTCGTTAATCTACTAACGGATGTACGACGTGCATTCGTTTGTCTGTCTGTCATCCTGGTCATTTTAAGTATATTAGCCAAAGAAATAGGCACACTGATTTGTTTGGAAACGTCATTTATTTTGTTGCAGATTGGTGTACAAAATAGCCATACGATGTCGTCGCATACATTTGCCTGATTATATTAGTCATTTACCCGGATACTGACTTTAAATATGCGTTTAAGAATCATGAAACGTGAAAGGCTTAGCTCAAAAAGATTCAAAATATCAGACATGTTCGATACTATTGTTTAAATAGTGTATATTATAGGTCGTTATCGTCGAGTTATTAAACGCCATCAACCGAAAGTCTCTACGCGCCTGTCCGACGTGGGATGATTTCTGGTTCTGCATCAAGAGCTACTCGGTGTTCGTCGTTGGGTTCGTGATTCAAGAGCTGTTCGTGGAATTCGTGAAGAACCAGTTGGGATTCTTGAGACCAAACTTCATTGACGTTTGCCGACCGCAGTTCAACGCATCCCTATGCCCCGCGTAAGTTGTGTTCGTTTTCCTCAATCAGAAAACATATCAAATACACGGTTTGATCTTTTACCCGCTTTAGACATTACTTTCATATTTTTCAAAACTGTTCTCAGTAATACATACAATTTTAATTTGCTGTCATATCTTGCTCAAGTAATGCACAATGCTAATAGCCGGTATTTATTAGTAACCTGTTCACAATGATTTGGTATTTTCTTTCTAAAATTGGCTACTGACATTTGCAGTTAATCGAAACTCATGCACTACAACTGTGCTCAGAAAGAAGCTAGCGCACCATATAACGAAAGAATGATTGCAATCTTTTTCTGCAGCTTCATAACCGAGTAAACGTGCACCGGAAGTGAGCATGATGCAGACGAGATTCGTGACAGCCGACAGTCATTTCCATCTGGGCACTCGGCGTTTTCCATGTTCATCGCCATTTTCTACTGCGTATGTATCATTTCTTAATATCTAGACGATAGCCTGTGTGTTAAGAGTCAGATTTATAGGAACTTTGTTTATTGTGTAAACCACAAACTCGAAACATAGATCAACGCATTTTAAAACATGTTATTGGCCTCGGGATACTACAAGTCCCTCGTAGTCTCCATCCTACTCTACGTCTGCTAGACCTGGACGCTTCACGTGGACACAGAGCGCAGGCATTTGAACATAAATGTCTCCGAAAACTGCTCCGCATCTCCTACACGGAACACAGAACCAACGAGTACGTCAGGAACATGACTGCAGCACTTTTTGGTCCACAACAGCCCCTAATGGCGACCGTCAAACGACGAAAGCTGGCTTGGTTTGGACACGTCACCAGGCACGACTCTCTGTGCAAGACTGTTCTCCAGGGCACGATAGAGGGAGGTAGACGTCGAGGCCGTCAGAGAAAAAAACTGGATGGACAATGTAAAGAGTGGACATCCCTTCCCATGGATGAATTACTCTCAGTAGCACACAGACCTGACTGGAGGAGGATTTCTGTATCTTCGTCCCTCATTTCCCCCCAACGGCCAAACCGGTCAAGGGATTGAAGGGAAGGAATACTATAGGATAAATCATTATCCAGAGTAATACAAATACAATTTATGGCTTATTTACTATGAAATATTATTGGTATATTAAAGAGAAATCTAAACTCATGTTCCAGTACTACCCTAACTTTGCCCCGTGCAGCCAAGCAGGAATGACATAGCTGACATACTTTAATCTTGTTTTTGTTTCGCATCATCTGTCATCAGATCCTTGAAATTCTTTGATCCAAATAAATTGAGTGGTTCACAGGTAATTTAATTTAAAGGTATTGTATATCCGTTTAATTTAAATTCTGATATTATGAGTATAATATATAATGCATTTATATATTATGTAAATTTACCGATCCAAATGTGAGGTTCGGACCTTACAATTTCCGGCATTAATTCCAATTTTTTGCGTTGACCGTTCCAAAGTGATGACTCCAGTTATAATCATTATGTTTGTGTTTGTAGTGTGATTATTTTCTGTATAAAAGTATTGGTCAAATGTCCTGAATCTAGGTCATCGTTCTGACAATAAGATTTATCTCCCCTTAACTAAACATTCACTTCGATAATATTTTATCAACATGGATTTTGATTTCATGTTGATTATCAGTTCATAGAATCAGTGATTCTAATAGAAGTTGTTGATGCTTTTGTTATTATGCTATTAATTAACATCGGAACAGAACACTTAAATATGTGTTTCCAGTTCTACATACAGAAACGACTCCACATCAGTTTCTCGCGAATTCTGAAGTTCTTCCTGCAAGCTGCTCTCGTCTTCACTGCATCCATCTGTGGGCTGAGTCGTATTAAGGACCACAAACACCATGCCTCTGACGTCATCGCCGGATTTGCCGTTGGCACAGCTGTCGCCGTCTTTGTAGTAGGAAAAATATACACAATTATTTAAATTACACGCTTATTATGTGTTTGAAACATGCTTATTTATTAATCATAGAAACAATAGAGTAAATTCGATCTGAAATACACGAATTGTTTGATAATTTTTACAAACTTAAAATGTTAATCGTATATATACTATTTTCAGTACAAGCTTCTTGCGGAAAATCTGCTCGCCACATCTTCAGATGACATCAGCAAATCCTCCACGTCATCATCGACAGTGCCACATGACTTGTGTTGCGCATGCGCAACATCGCAATCGTCCAACGTCGAACCTCAGACGTTGCTCCAGAACGACTACTTGAATGATGTCCCCAACACAATCTCCACAGGGAGACACACGTCGTTAAAACTTAAAGTGAGTTCTCCCGCTCGCCACTCTTTGTCTACACCTGTAAGAATATCACAGCAACAGGAACTGGTTTGATGATACCTAATTGTACTATGTTTGTCAGAAAAAGTGTAGACGCATAGTTTATACGTACTTACAGGAGTCTTAACCGTACAATATTTGACTTAATAATGTGCCTGTGAGTTCGGCTGGCGGGATATAGGTGACAAAATCCAAATTTCATTATGAAATAGTATAACAGTTGTGCTGTTGTATGAGCTGTGTCGCAAGGATTACCAATCGCAATGCGTATGACCGTCGAGCGTAAGTTGTATGGAAAAGATCTCCGGTAGAAGACACTGTCTTGTGGAAAAGCATTATACATATTGATCACACGGTCCACGTACGTTTACAATAATAGCCCCAAAATCAATGTTTTTTTTTCAAATCTTTAACATGTAAGTGAAAACATGAATTTAGCGTACGCCATCCAATGCACTACATTTGATAAAATCGGAAAAAAACATGCTAGAATAATGTCCAGTTTGGTAAGCATTCAACTGGAAGCATTAAAATCACACAGTTACATTTCTTTTCACTTATGTAAGACTCTACCATTTAATGACGCATTCTTAATGATAATATAAGACAAAATACAGTTTTGAACCTGCTGGTTATCCTCTCAATATGTTGTTGGTTGTGAAATTTTCATTGAATCACACAATTTTAATTAATAACTGGAAATATTTTAGCGAGTTGATTCATATCGCGCTAGTAATGTGCTAACGTAAATGATGCTGTCGATTTTGGCGATATGCGTGGTTAAAGGGACCTTTTCACGTTTTGATAAATTGACAAAATTAAAAACAATTGTTTCAGATTTGCAAATTTTCCTTGTTGTTATGTTTTTTTGCTACGAAACAGTAATACTGAACATTTACAATGCTCTAAAATATCCAGTATATGCAATTTTTGACTATTTATAACCTGACAATTATAAAGAGTTGCAACGCGAAACGATTGTATAATTTGAAAAGTTCTGTTGTTAACGTTACATTGTGTGACATTGCGAGGATTGCTAATATAAGGAATAAAATACTTTCAGTGTCATGTCAGCACGGATGACCGATTGGTCTAAGCGCTAGACTTTTATTCCAAGGGTCAGTGGTTCGAGCCTCTGTGTGGAATACCTTTTTCTTACTTTTATTTTATTTTTGATTTATACTGGAACTGTTTAGTTCTGATGTTTATCAATTTAACGCATTTAATGACACACTTTAAAACATGCAAAACTCTGTAAAAAGGTCCCTTTAAAACGCACTTATGTAAGACGTTTCAATTTCCACGAAAGAAAGATTAATACAAGCGCCTTCAAACATAACCAGGAACAAACATTACAAAGTTACAACAGTTGATTTTTTCATATTCAACAATTATGGTAACTGAAACTGTAATCGGTGTCGAATCAACCCCTCGCTATGTATGCCGCAGCGATGTTGCACATTTTCAACGAATAGATGTCAGCAAAACCTTTCATTGACACGCAGACGGTTATGAAATTTGTAGGAGCATATGTTTTGTGTGTTTCCTCTGCTTTTTTTAAACACCTTTTGCTGGCGATATGATTGGTAAAACATGTTCTCACTAGTCAGTCTCTCATCTCACTTATCAGTCGCGACACATTTGCTGGTAAAAACTAGCATGGAATAAATTGGCAATTTGCAACTGACATGGTTCGTGTTACGTCAAGGTATACCAGCATTTATTTGCGGACGTAATCGTTATGATCCTGGCGATAGAAGTATATCCAAGCTATTTTGTTTATTGCAAGGAGTTTTCATTCAAAACTAACCATTTGTTATTCAAATATATATATATAATATATGCCCTTTTTATGTATACGTTTTCCAGGTAAGAATATTTTTTTGAATTCCCTGTTATTGTAAAAATTAATTTCTTACATTATGGGGAATGTTCGTGATAAAATAAAGAATAAAAATATCGTTGTCAAATTATCCCAAAACGCATAAGATGTTGCAAACGAACGAAAAAAATTGTTCCTATTTAAAAGTGCATCTTACAAACAGAAATACACATCTATCTTTTATTAACTAAGGATTCAATATAATTAACATAGTATTTAAATGTTTATATTCGGACATCGATGCATCGATGAACACGGGCCGTTTAGTAAAATCAGTAAAGTCCGTATTTTGTTTTATTTCTCTTTATATAACTTTATGTATGCATATAGTTAATATGTTTATTCTATGTGTTTCATTAAAATGTATATAGTCATGGTCAATTTATAGGTAAACATAAAACGAATTATGAACTATTAACGATCAATAACGAATGCTCAAAAACCATTCCAGAACGTCCCGGTTATATGCATATGGGCTATCTCAAGCAGCAATGCTGTAGTTATGTATGCTTATAGTTTACATGTTTATTCTATGTGTTTCATTAAAATGTATATGGTCAAGGGCAATTTATAGGTTAACATAAAACGAAGTATGAACTATTAAGGATCAATAACGAATGCTTAAATAACCAGGCCAGAACGTCCCGGTTATATGCATATGGGCTTTCTCAAGCAGCGATGCTGTAGTAAGATTTCATTTAGATTGAGCTTACATTTTCTTTGATCAAATAAGACAACGGAAATATAATAAAAATGAATAACCTTAATTAAAAAGCAAGTAAACATAACAACGGAACAATTTAAAAATAACCGTTGGTACTGTAAGACGCCATTTTTGTACCACGTGGCTCAGCTATCATGACGTGGTTGGTTAAAACGGCAGGGAATTCATATCATGATAATAATTATGATTCTTTTTTCCCGGTTGAACTAAAAACTCTGTTGTATTCACAAAGGAATCAATTGTCTGGCACTTTCTTCTTCGGCGTATACACATTGTTGTTTCTGCCGTTGATACTGTAAAGCGCCATTATTGTAACACGTGACTCGGCTATCATCACGTGGTTGGTTATGACGGCAGGGATTTGATCTATATATATATGAGAAAAATGAATTTCTCATCCAAGGGCAATAAATAAGTAATGAATACTCATGACATTGAAGAATTGCACTTTCACTTTAGAGGCTAGCTGAGTTAAAACTGTCCTGAAACAATCTAGGAAATAAGATACTTGACGGATACAAAGGCGGACGAAACATATAAATGTATACATGATTGACATAATTTTTGACACATTTGGCGGAGCAATGCGTTGTCACTCCGATAAGTGTTACTTAATAAAACAATAAGGCTTGAAAATCGCAGAGGCTACCATAGGATCCATTTTGCTTAAATAAAAGTTAGCTTTTTGATCGCGAGCGTAATAATGTGTAACAAGTGCTTACGTACAACATACCGTCGATTCCGGCGACATGCAGGGTTAAACCTCTCGCATGGAATAATTTGTAAATTCCGTAAAAGGAACATTAAAACAGGCGCCTTAATTCATAACAAAGAACAAAAATGACAAACTTACATTAGATGATCTTTTCACATTTTAAAATGAGTGGTAGTGAAAACTGAAAACGTTAACCACTGTCAAGAGCTTATCAGCCCCTCGTTAGGTATGACGCAGCGATGTTGCACATTTTGAACAAATAACCGCCAGCAATAACTTCTCTCCGTGACACGAAGACGATTATTCAATTTGCAGGAGCATATGTTAATGTGTATTTCACCTGTTTATTATTCGGCGTTTGCTGGCGGTGTTTAGAGATAGGACTGGTAAAACATGTTCGCTCTAATCAGTCTCATATTTCAGTAACAGTCGAGACGTCGAGACACCGTTTTAGGTAAAAACTAGCAGAATAATTAATTGGCAATTTACAACTGTCATCTATTCGTGCGGAAATGGTAAACCAGGAATTATGTATTCGCTTTCCAAGTAAGATTTTTTTAGTTAATGTTCAGATGATATTTTTACAAGAAACATGGGGAATTTCTGTGAGAAGACACATACAAAAAATATCGTAGTAAAACTTAACCCAAAGCGCATAGTAAATTGCGATCAAACGAAAAACAAATAGTCCCCATTTAACCGTGTCTCTTAAGAACAGAAATACAAATCTTCAGTTTATAGGTTAACTATTAATTCAATTTACTTAACATCGAATATAAATGTTTAACATGATTAAGCCTGTACTGAAATACCTTCCGGAATCAAAATACTTGACGGACGCATCGACGGACTGAACGGAGGAATAAATGAAATAATTTGTGACACAATACACGGGGAAATTCTTTGTCACCCCGATACGAAATACTTCGTAAAAAATTCTAGTTGAAGAACACAATGGCTACCTTATCCCATCTCTTTTGATGAACATAAAGTCATACTCACCTAGCTTGTGTCACAAATATGTTTGAACAAATTTATGCACCATGCGATAACAATTAATGCACACTGCGATTACAATTAGTATCGCGATACCATGAATTCTCAATGAATTTCGTTCTGTTTTATTCATCACCATGAGCTAACGCTGAATTGAGCATATCGACCCAGCCATGCAAATCTGTTTTTGCTGCTGTGTCAAAATAGAACAGGAATATGAAGCGCCTTCTACGAACGCCAGATAAACGGGTTATTGCATTAATTATGGTCCCTTTATTTTTCGGCGTAGCTGTCTTATAACATTTTTAACACAGATGTATTTACAAATCGTTGGAGCAATAACAATCCAGAAATTGTGGGCGGTACGTTTATTATTTGGCTGTGAATTTGACTAATAATCCTCCATAGGACATTCAACATTACAACAATAAACGTTTATTACTACATTGGCGAAACAACTAAAATGTGTTTTAGTCAATTTATAGGAATGTTTTCACAGAGTGGTTAAATACATTTATATCATAATATCTTTGTTTTTCTGTACTGAAAACTCAGAACTTATCATCTTGATCATCTATTTACCATTACATAAAGTTAATTGGAAGTTTTTCTGAATTAATACGATATATGTATGTCGAATATATTTTCGTTTTCAAATTGTCACAATTGGCGTATCGCTTTTGTGTCATGAATGAATGCGCTACATGTGTATTTTTTTAGTGTTAAAACTTGCTTTTTAAATATGTGTCAAGGTTGATACAAAAATACAACATTTATTAATTTGTTTTTGTAAACATTTGTAAATCATAAAATAAATGCAGTTCGATCAATCATATACGTATGCGAGCACATTTTTTCATCTTTGTAAATCAAGGAAAGGTTAGGTTTTAAGTTGTCGCATGTCAATGGATACCAACAAACAAACAAAACACAACAACACAAACTTTCATCCAGCTCGTCCTGCTTATGTTATAAATAGTCTCTGAATAGATAGATTTGTCCAATGTTCTTTTTTTTTGCATTGCAAATACTTCCACAGAACAACACTTTGCTGATTTTATTAAACGACTTGAAATAAAGGCGATGTTTTCATATGTTATCATAAATTGTATTTTATGTTTAAAATGTATACAATAATTGAATACTTAATAATAAAACCTGTTTTATAACCTACCTAGCTTATAAGATAATCGAATACGATAAACCTTAAACGCATCAAATTGTTAAGATCTATTTCTGAATCGCATTTTTATGGTTTTACATCACACAATATAATCAAAGAGTAGATGTTAAACGATTTTTAAAATTATTACAAGTACACTATTATAGTTGGTAGACCATTTACTAAGTACCATTATCATTTAAACCAATTGCAAAACCTATCAACATGGCAACGGTTTTGTACATTGAAATATTAAGTTCTCTATGTTTCAAGGCAGTGTCCATGATCATAACAACGTCGATAGACGAAATGCATGTACGCGAATCCTAAACAAAAATACACAAATATACGGGTCATAGATGAAATGGGAATAAACGTGACGATATGGACTAGTTTCTGTTTCTATAAGCCTGACCTAACAGACATTTAAATCTTTATCCGATCTGGTGCATTTATTTGCATCTTGCTTTTTCACATGCATACCTTACAGCGTGACATGTTGATACATTGTTCATTTTTAATATCGACAAGCAAGATGGTGTCATATCGCATTAAAGTTGGCAGTTCAGACTTTTTTCGCCGATTGCAAATCATATCCGCTGTTAAATCTGGAACTCCCAGTAAATATAAAACTCAATTATCTCCCAACAACTCACATTTCCAGTCTAAACAGCGACCGTTAATCACTATAGCAGACTAATGTTCGATAGTCCAACTGATCATGTGCGAATGCAAGTATTACAGTTTCTTATATTTCTTATATCGTTGGTGAATATGTTTTGCTTCCATATCTCTGAAACTGATATGTTATTTGACACGTTTTGACAGTACCGTTTTATGTTTAAATGATGGTGTGATATGTATTGCGTATGGATACATATTTGTTTATACTGAAGACTGATTAAAGTAACTTTTCAGTAATGATGCTTCGCCAGTGAAAAGAGATATTGAATTCGAATACGGTGATCTCCGATTGGCTTAATGCACAGGCTGCATATTAAATACATGCACCATCTTCCTTCCGGTTCCAAAATAAATGGACGAGTTACACTTAAAGCTGCTGCAAGTTAATACAGTTTTTGCACCTTGTGATATTTCAATTATGTTGTTTTAACCGCAATTCTGTAAAATAAATACAAAAAAACAGCCAGAACAAAATACCACAAACGTTCAATGTAGAAGTTTTTGACTTAAGATTGCCAGGGTTCAAGCCCAAGAGCAGGCACATTTAAAACAACAACAATATTTTATCAACTTTTACCTTGCTATTATAACTATTTAAAACTATAACACTACCTACAGCTTAGTCAGAAAATTCAGTTAATGACATTTTTCAAAAATAAAAAAGAATCCGTAAACAATGACCTTTATCTGAACGAAGTATCGTGTGTTAAATCTCAACACTGTGAACATACACTTAATTCAAACTTACGGTAAACGTCTGTTAACTGAATGTTCCATTGTCGTGTTTGGCATGTACCGTGTTGTAACACGATACGCCCGTCACTACAACGACCATTCTTGTTTCGCATGCTACCCGGAGGTTAAATTCGAAATTTCTTACCGACCTGACCAAAGTAATTGCTCGGTTGCTCACTTGCAAGTGTTCGTCTTAACAGTGTTTACGTTAATATTCGATCATTTTTCTTCCTGAGTTATTGTCCTCTTAATGAAGGATTGTAAATGTAACAATCATCATTTCAGTAATATTGATTTCGTTTGTTTAGTAAATATCTGTGTTTATTTTCTCAATCTTCCTGTCTGAACTATATATGTATTATACATCTGTTGAAATTGCAATCACGACACGATAAAAAGCGACTTAATATTTTTTTTATTTTCACATGGGGCCTTTGCAAAAAAAATATTCAGGTTTATTTATATTTATGTTTTTTATAAAGTAAACTGTATGAAGAAATATTTCCAGTTGCCCTTTTTTATAAATAGAGATTCACCATAAATATTCACTCATTTTTCACGTCAATGTGTGCCATAGTTACTGGCGGTGTTGAAAAGTAAAAAAAATCTAGCAGTTGCTTTTTTATATAGTTATTTATGAATATTTAGTATTGTGCACCCATATTTTACGGCGTCTACCTGAAATCGGATTGCGAAGATCTGAGAACATAAAGAATAATAATATGCTGCTATTTTTCTGACGCGTTTTCATCAAATCGAGAAATCGATATACTTGTTTTGGTTTTAATTATTCATTAAACATTGAAGTTAATATTAAAATCATAGCATCACAACTCAATTTAAACAGCAATAAAGGAGAAAGAATTTCAATTTAATTACTATCTTACTATTGTTTTATGAGCTTTTTATGACACAAATAATAACTTCACGTGAGGCTTTGTAGTGGTGATGGTAATCGTAACTTCCTTCGATTTTTTAATTAGAAAATAAAATTAAGGTAAATTCTATTGTCTCCATGCATCAAACTTGAACACCATTTGTAAATTTGCTCTTTACTAATAATAATATAATGAGACTTTTCAATTACACTGCTTTTATATTCTATTAAGATTCAAGTCACATGGTTGATAAAGTATGTCATGAATATAATAATAGTTGAAACATAAATTCAGTCGTACGCCAGCATAGATCAAATATAAAATTGGTCAATGCATCGAAATTATCTTACCCATGTTTTTGTTCACTATATATAATGTTGTTTTACGCAAACATTAAGAACCGCTTGCTTTCAAATTAACATAGCTACACACGTTTATGAAATATTGTATAATATAAAAAATGGTTATCGAACGAAGTCGGGTAAATATCATAGAGTTTGCAAAGCTTTTCATCAATAATTAAACAAAAACATGTATTACTTACATATCGTATTACTAATATCCGAAAGGCAAATCATGTGTGGTAAAGTGTAAGTTTTTGATTTGAGAGGCCCCGGTATCGAGCCCCAGAACAGGCATATTTTTATATTTTATATTTTACCTTGCTTTTATTATTATTTAAAACTGTTCAAAAAAGTACCGTTACGTAAGTAAAAATTACGAAAATCCGTGAAAAAGGCCATTTAACTAAACGAGGTTTTGTGTGTTGAATTGCAACACTGCGAATATACACTTGAAACTTAAGGTCAGCGTCTGTTAACTGAATGTTCCATTGTCGTGTATGGCATGTACCGTGTTGTTATCCGATACCCCAGTCATTACAAGTTCCTTTCATGTCTGCATGATACCCACGTAGTTTATTACTGACCTGACTAAATAATTAATACGGTTGCTCACTTGCAAGCATTCTTAAAAAAACATTGTTTACGTTGCGGATTACTAGATCTCACGAGTATGTCAATTATTAATGTTTTACAATCATTATTTCAGTAATTTGATGGCGCTTGTTTACTTAATATATGTATGACTATTCGCAATCTTTCTGTCTGAACTATATTTGAATTATGCATCTGTCGAAAATGAAAGAACGACAAGATAACAAAGCGTCCAAATATTTGCAGAAACTTTTTACACAATGTGCGCTAAAGTTACTGGTGGTGTTTAAAAGTGTACAATGTCATTCTAGAAGTGTCTCTTTTATATAGCCATTAATAAACATTTGTCATTGTGCACCCATATTTTGCGGCTTGTTCCTGAAATCAGATTGCGTACATAAAAAAACAATAACGATGCTATATCTCTGAAGCGTTTTTTTATAAAATCGAGACATCGATATACTTGATTTGGTTTTAATTATTTATTTAACATTAAAGTGTATATAGAATTAACCTCATAGCATCAAACTTCAAATTATACAGCAATAAACGCAAATGAATTTCAATTTAATTACCATCTACCTACTTTGTTTTGAGCATTTAAGACATAAATAATGACTTCAGGGGAGAGCTTGTAGTGGGGATGGTAATCGCAACTGCCTACGATTTGTAAAATAAGAAATACTAGTGAGGTATATCCTGTTGCCTCCACGCATCAAACATGAACACCGTTTCTAAATCTGCTGTATACTTATTATAATTTAGTAAGAACTTCCAATTACATTGCTTGTATATTCTATTAAGCTTTAAGTCACATTGTTGATAAGGCATGGCATGACTATAATAATAAATGAAACATTCATTCAGTCGTACACCACAACCAAATATAATGTTGGTCTATGCATCCAAATTATCCTACCCGTGTTTTCGTTCCCTATATGTAATAATGCTATACACAAACATTAAGTACCGCTTGTTTTTAAATTAAGATCAATCTAAACGTTTATACAATATTTTATGATATAAAAATTGGCGATTAGCGATTAATAAAAAGGATATACTTTTTACCACTGAAGATCAAAACGTTACTGCTACACAACAGTCCGTAGAACATAATAAGGCTACAGTCCACATGGAAGAGAAAACCCCGATTTTTTCATAATGTCGATAAGCCGCGAAAATCCATTGTGTTTATGTAGTCTTGATACCCTGTCAGTTAGCGTTAAAACGAACAGTGTAAAAAACACAAGAATTCTTAAAGCCGGCCGAGTTGATATTTCTCGCAACAATTTGATTGTCTCAACTAACCAGAATTGATCAGTATTCGTCAGATACATTCTAAAGCTTAACTCGTCTTTACCGATTTTCGCAAAAATTGTGCCAAACAATGCCAAAAGCATCAAAAATACGAAACCTTATCATATACATAACGGAATCCTCAAGACTATTATTAACCTGTGACGTATGCACGCTTTGGGTCACGTGAGCGCCAATTTCACGTTATTTCCACATCCGCCTTTTCAAAATAAAGAAGAACTACTAAAAAACACGGTTACTCCATTGCAAATGGCGTTGTAAACAATGATGCAATGGTCACGTGGTGTTACATTCGACCCGCGCGTGTTTAAATTTAGATCATTTCTGTCCATGGACAGAAATTAAAAAGCCCTATATTTGTACTAATTTTGGGCATTTCTTGACCGATTGCGACCAAAATTTTTGCACATCTGACATAAATACCATCACATGTTGACTCAGAATCACTTTTTTTGCGACACATAACTCAAATTGGGAAATACACCAACATCTACTCGGCCGGCTTTAAGTTATAAATAGCAAACAGCCAAAATATTTTTCTTAGCGAATCCACCACAGCCGGATGTTTGCACACTGTAATAAAACTTGCAAGAAATACATATACAATTCACTAAATAGGATATACTATGATAATTGTTAGACTAGATGATCCGCATTATACTAAATCAAGTCTTCAACATTAAATCTGAATTATTAAACAGACGCGCATTCATGCTGTTTAAAGCTTGAGAACTTGGCAGTTCCGTTTTTTGACGAATAACAGACGCTGCACATAAAACATCAAATTATGGCTTGCTTTAATGGTGCAGTTTGCACAATAGTTTACATCAGTAAGGTATGTTTCTTCCTAAATCACAGACCCGCCGATGTTCTGTTATTTTCGCACATTTACAACGTTTAGAATCTGATTCGCAAAGTTGTTTGTGGACTGGGACTTAAACTGGTTTATTTTTCTAAACTGTGAAAGTATGAAGAATGTTTACGGTCGTTGAAGGCGTAATTGTTTTGTTTTTTGTTCATTATATATTTTTTGTCTATAATAGAGGTACATAAAATCCACGAATTCCATTATATAGACACAATAACACAGTTCACACACACATACACAAACGCCACGTTATGATACAAAAAAAAGAAAGAAAACAGTTTGGACTTCAGAAAATTAGACACTTTAATAAAATGTTTGGACTTCAGACAATTATAAACGCTTATCAAACGACCATGGTATTAAATATTTTAATTAAACAACACAATTTACCATTAGATTATTATATTCATCTACAAAACGTTTTACAATTGTCCAGTTAAGTGGTTCCTTTTCTTGATTTTTTGTATTAACTTGAATTTCCCATGCTAAGCAAAGATTATTATTCAGCCCCCTTATTGAAGGTAATAGACCCTTTCTCTTGCATAGTGATACCAATAAATACTTTTTAATTTCTAAGATAAGAATATTGATATCAGTCATGTTAAATCTTGTACACCCAAATAACATTGTTCGACAAGAAATCTCAGTTTATTTTTGCACATTATGTGATTTAAAAATGCAGTCTTATAATATATCTAATAGCTTTTCATCATTTTCATTTCAGAAGGAACAAATATTGTCATGAACAATGTTCATTTTAAATAACGAAGATTTGGTTCCTAGGATTCTGTGAACATTTTTTTTGGAATCACTGGGTTTCTAGAGATGTGTATCTAGTTATAATAAAACAATAACATGTACTTGTGTCCATTAAACGTTATTTAAAAGTGTATTTTTTTTACCACATTTATAAAGCGCCCTTTTTCATACAGTATGTGCGTTCAGAGGCGCTTCACATTTTTTCCCTGTTCACTGGGTCATAAGTCGTCCGTTAACATCTTGGCGCAGTATGCAGCCACGGCACATTGCTTATTTCCCTCCAAGATACCCATTTATACACCTGGGTAGAGAGAAGCAGATGTGGGATAAATTTCTTGCTCAGAAAAATTCCAGTGGTCAGGGCGGGATTAGAACCAGGGACCTCTCGATCTCTAAGCCAGCGTCCTACCATTAGACCACTGCTCCCACATATTTTGAATGGCAAGTAGGTATATCTGTATTATAGCTTAACATTTATAAACAAGTTTGTTTTGATTATACTCAAATACAGTGTTATTGAAGTTTAAATTTAAATGATATAAATGCAAATTGTAAACATTTTTTTTGTTGTTTTTTATAAATGGAAGTCCTTATAATCTGATAAATGCCTTCGAAGTTCTGATTAAACCTTCATAAAATAGGAAGTTAATTTTAAAACCAATAAGATTTTCTAATACAGATTATTTAAAAAAAATATCCAGAAGTACACAATATATCTAGTACATATATAATTCCCCTATCATACGTTTTTGTAATATATATTATATTCATACCTATCTTAAAAGTGTGGATATAAAGTCATTTCTTGACGACGCACAACATGTATCGTATACAAAACAAATTAGTTTTAAGCCACATTAACATTCAAAATCAACGAATATTTCGTAAAATAGTTCGTAAAATAAAGTTAACCCATACAAAATCAATGTTTTTTTTATAGCAACAGCCAAAATTGCACCGATAGATGTGGTCTGGTAACATAGATTTAACAAGATACAAAATGCCCTTTTATATATTTTTTATTGTGGTACAATTATATTCCATTTTATTTTTTCTCAACTTTATCTATTCATACGACACACGAACACTAACATAGTACATGAACATGTGTTGAATAACTTGAAATATTCGTTGATTTTGAGTATTACGGGGCTTTAAAGAGATATATAAGCCGTATTTACAATACAGCAGTGTTTTCTAGCTGCAACAAAATTCTCACAGTTTAATCTTATTTTTACTAGGGATCCATTAAATGTTTTATTTAACATAAGATTGTGTATGTTTTATCCTTTTAAATGTTTATTTTAACCATGTTTAAGAGTACATACCACACAAGTAATTAAAAACAATTTAGAACTATATTGAATTTTTCATCGAGAGTGAAAGATTATAACAATTGTGCTTAAAACGAGTTTATCGCATTCCTGTGGTGGTTGAACTTTTTTAATTATCACAATAATTGTTTTCGACATCTTGATTATCAAGTTTTTTATTGTGATGCCGATGGTTACACCTTGACAGCTACTGCAAAAAAAATGTTCACTTCCCATTTACAGGTGAATAACTTTCATTTTTTATATGTTTAGAGCAATTAAAGTGGAATAAAGTAGAAAAAGCTTTTTTCATACGATTGATATTTCCCAAATTTTCAATTAAAAGTTTAGCGATTGCAGAAATATGAGCTTAAAAACGCCTTTATGAAATACATCGCAGATCATTTGTTTTGGCTTCTTTAAACACTGATAATTTTTACGTTTTTTAAATCCCCTCTGTGCAAGTAAATGCATGCAATTATGAATAAACGGACGATAAGATGAGGCGATGAACGAACGCAATCAAACTAAATTCTAAAATTAAGATATACCTGTAGGTGATGCAAACGATAAATCGGACTATGAAGCATTTAATAGTTAAATGTTGTGTCAAGAAAGATTTATCCTCTTGCCTTTGAGAAGCACAAATAAACGAGGGTCATTATGATTACTTTAACTGCGTGTTTTGTTATGTTGAGACAATTTAAAAACCATTACTGCCATCTTTCAGTCTCAAAATACATATCAAATGTCCTAAAATATAATTAATACAGTATGCGCTTTCTTTGGAAAATATACGCATTAAAAATTAATGCATTTGAAACATAAAAATTATATTTGTATTACGTTCAGATTTATCTTGCGTCATTCAACCACTTTACATTGTGCTGCATTCGTGCTTTTAATGAGATATTTCGCTTGAGTAAAACTATTTTATTTTATCATTATTTACTTTCCAGTGATTATTATTTTATAAACGCACACACAGTAAACTATACAAAGGTTATTTGTTGTGACACCTAGCACCAGTGGTCCAGCAGACTTCAAATACACACATACACATTGGATTCCATTAAAACATGCTTTCTACGTTACAGACAATTAATGACTATTCCAACTCTTTGTTCAAATATTCTTTTGACATATTTCGGAGTTAAAATATTGTTTTGGTGTTGATATAATTAACCTTACAAGTATTGCATTTCTAAATTATATATTCGGTATTATACAATTAATGAGTTGTGAATCACTAATACATGAGTTACCGCTTTTAAAAGATATTTCGTGTGAATAAAACACTTTCCTATGTGTTATCGTTATGTTTTCAATTGTAATTATTATATAAACACTTACTAAAAGACAATTAGTGGTTTGCAAGACACTTTTTTTCAGTTGTCCAGACCGTTTCGATAACATAACAATACGTGTGCATTTTTTAAAGACATGTTTTATAAGTATACGAAATTTATACACGTTGCAACTATCTGTACAAATTATATCATATTGCGCCGTTGTTATTGTTGAGTATTAACATCACTTTAATCTAGATTTGTAATTGCTGCAATAATTCAAAGAACGAGGATGTAAATATCGACTATTTGGCATTCCGTTGCCCGTATCTAAGCTCTATAAAGACAAATGATGCAACACTACCCTGTTGCAACGAAATATGACATATTATAAAACGACCACACACGGCAAAATAGTATTTCATAAGATGCGTCATTTACGACCTATCGCGAGGAGTACTAATTAAAATTGTAAACCGACTTTTTTTTTCATTTTAATTGTAAACCATCGACGATAAGTCAGTATAACATCAGTCTGTATGTCTGCGTTTTTTACCAGCTGTCTTAAAACACACGGCAAAAGCAATCATGCTGCTATCAAAACGAGAGTTTTTCTGGAGTGCGAATTTCAACATCAAGCTCATAAACTCCGTTTGGAATGTTTATGAAACATTTTCTCTTTAAAACTTGTAAATATGCTGTTATATTTTGTGTGTAATTAAACGTGACGTCAATATAAAATGAATTATCATTATATGAACATTGGTATGCAATATATTCGCACGTACATCTCAAATAGTTTCAAGATTGGAACGATGTATTTCAAAGTCCAATATATGTCTTTATGAGCGTGTTTTTAAGTCACCATTAGTACAAATGATTGTCTTCGGCCGGAACCAAGGACAGCAGAAACTCGACACAACGCAATCAATCCCTGCAAACAGAGATGTTGCAGAAGTCATTTACCAGCTCCTTTTAATGTCCTACAGCCTTGATCCATGACTTTAACCACACTCATCCAAAGAAAATGCACATGTTGTGTTATAATTAAGGAAGTCCCTTGTGTAAAATCCAATAGAACGTTTGTAATAGTGTGTTTTAAACATTAAAGACGCTGCTTTGTTATAGGTAGCATGTTCTTTCCTAATAAATCTTTAAAATACATTATTCAAAAATTAATTGACATAATATATGCACATTCTTTTCGAAGTTTGATTTATACTTATTGATAAGTAAATAATCACTGTATAAGAACATAAAATCAAACATAAAAGTACCAACGACCTATTGAATCATCAAAACGAATCAAACAAACACGATCAAACAAATTAGCGAGTAATTCGTATATCAATATGCGGAATCACTGAAATGTACTTCAAGGCAAAAAAAAGATAAAACATTCATCATCTGTATTCTACTATCACTACTACTACTGCTACTACTTCTATTACTACTACTACTACTACTACTACTACTACTACTACTACTACTACTACTACTACTACTACTACTACTACTACTACTACTACTACTACTACTTCTACTACTACTACT
>VMBQ01001809.1:103376-121392 GCA_007657795.1 Dreissena rostriformis | reverse complement strand
TCAGGGGTTTTTCTGCCTATTTTGGGAAAAGGAGTCTGACCAAATTGGGAATTTTTTATCGACAAAATTGTCCATTTTGGGAATTTTTGCTTCGATGAAACGGCTCATTTTGGGAAAACATTGTGAATTTATCATGCTTAAATAAGTCAGTGGTTTAACAAATAAATTTGTATTTATTTGTTATTTTGTCTTCTTTGTATATACACATGCAATATTGGGCATGTTCAACGTTTATTCATTTCATATTTGAATGTATTTGATGAAGACTGAACTTTATCTGAGTCGCTAAAGGCTTTATAACGTCGTGGATGAAAGGAAGTCACTTTTTCGATATAAATTATGTTTACTTTTACGATTTTGAAAAAAAAAAAAAAAAAAAAAAAATTTTTTTTTTTGGTATTGGGAAATATGTAATCAAGATTCGATTGGGAACGGGTCCGTTTGCTTTGGTTCCGGAGGCGCAGACAGTGCTGAAAAACCCCTGATATGTGAACTAAAAGATGAACATTACTTAATTAAAACATGTAATGCGATCATGCAAAGAAATAAGTTTCATATTTATACGAATATTTTAGCTGATTATATTTAACTTAATCTTAATTGAAGCTACCCACACAGAAAATTACAGCACAACACCTAGCTCCAGACTAAAGTTATTGAGCGGAAACCAATTTTCTATTTGTTGTGACAGTGACCTTAACGCAACTGGCCCTAAAGCATTCTAAACAAAGGCATGCATGTCAACAACCTACACACAAAATTACAGCACAATGCCTCTATCCAAACTCAAATTATTGCGTGGAAACTATTTTCCCAATTAAGTAACAGTGACCTTGATCTGTCTGATCCCAAATGCAATCCCAACATAGGTAGGCATGTTACCTATTGATAGAATAAAATAAATAAAACATATATTATATCCATCCAAACGTAAGTTATTTAACGGAAAATGTGTTCTATGTTTAGTAACAGTAACTTTGACCTTACTGGCCCCAAATGCAACTCCTCGCTAGCTCAGCATGCAACCGACGAACACACATACTATCTTCATCCGCACTGTTATTGTACGCAAACGTTTTGTAACGTTAAGCAACCGATACCTTGACCTTGACTTAACTGGTCCTAAATGCAATAGGTAACATTAAACAAACACATGTATATATCACTTACCGTTCACCACTCGATGAAGCTTAATCTGCATTCCAATGTACATCAGTAAAAGAAACCCGCTTACTTTAAAAAATATACCCGGTCTTTAGAAAAGTTCTTTCATTTTAAAATTCTCTAACCATCACCGTATGTCGTGCACACAAACACAAGTAAACATTTATTAACAATCCCGATAATGTTTTATTTTCACTACGGATGTGTGTCTGGGATGTGTCGCGAGATCTCAGAGCGTCAAATGCGGTATACATAGTCCACATAATCAACATATGCAACGAGTCATAAGAAAACCTGCATTTATGACATCATCGACGACATCGGTGAATCGTCATTTTCATGACGTCATAATTTTCTGAGAAAACTTGGATTTTGCATAAGATGTTTGTTAACACGTCTGTTTGATTTCGTTTGGAGTTTTACAACATACTGAATGGATGGCGATTTTGAGGTCAAAAAAGGTCAAAAGAGGTCAGAACCTTATTACTTTATACATTTATTTAATATTAGGTTTTTTGCAAAATCGTCACTAAATATATCTTTTAACGGTGTTTATTCAAACCTGCGTTTGAACCACGTAGCTAACGTATGGTTGTTGCACTGGACCAGTAAATGAAAAAGACTGGTTGATTGCAGAATATTGTCAAACACTAACTAAACTATTTCGATTTTTTAAAACCATGATTCATTGTCTGATATGTTTTGCTGTATCTCAATTTTATGAATTTTAGGTCATACGTAACGCCTCTGTTATGTGTTTTTACAAGTGTGATCAACATGCCTGTAAGTGTAAGTAGTCATAATCGAATCATTATTAAAAGTGAAAATATTAAAATACTTAAGTAGCAATAATTGATATAATAATACCATACTGTTTTGCTTGTAATAATTTTTTTGAGTGTGTGGATATTTTGACAAAATTCTTTAAACATATCGTATGAATTTAATTAGATTTTACAATAAACATGACCTTCATTTGTCAGACTGAAAAATATACTTCATTGTTGAGTAAATCATACGTAAAGAATTGATAAACGCGTATTGAAATAGTTCATGATTATATCAGAAAATTGTGGTCGTTCACCGGCGATTACACCTGCGTGTTCCCAGACAGTGGAGGCGAGTGATGGGAGCGACGTAGATACCAGCAGCTTCGACGACTTCTGTCAAGATCGTGTGCGCTCAATGCTCTGAATGTTTCTAAATTCTGATAATTGCTTTGCGCTTTAAAAACTAAGTCTGCTCAGTGCTGCATTATGTATTTTATATCATACATGTTTAGGCATTTTCCTGGCCTATCCATGGGACCCATAGTTAGGGAAATGGAAAATCAAATCCAATTTGAAAACACATCCCAGCGTGTCTAATGATTATTTTATCTCAATTTTATTTCAATTACACTTATCAAAGTATATATGTTTATATGATTGTGTCATACTAATTTGAAATATTGTAAAGACTTATATTAAATTTGCTTTTCCCAAATCAGCGGACTTTTCGCGCGAAAACATTCCAAATCATGAAATTACATCTTCTTCAAAATGGCCATGTGAAGGCCTGATGTGTTGTGTTGTTTTAAGGTACTTCATTGAATCCTGACCATTATTAATGTGTGTTTTGTGTAAATATTGATTGGCATTCATCTGTCACTGTCACACGTTACTATCAATTTCTGAAAACATTATAATAAATTATGTCTTAGCAGCAATTTGCACATCAGTATACTTTTGTAGAATGTCAAGTGAGAAATTGTATAGTTTTTAGCTATTTTGTAGTTTAAATGAAACCTTTGAAAACACTTTGTGAGAGTGTTTTGATTTTTATTATGTATTAATTTAATTCTTCAGAGAAGTGTTGTTTATTTTCATTTTTAATTGCATTTTACAATTATAAATATGTCAATAAATTTGAGTCGGCAACTTGATCTTTCGGTCCTATGAATCCAAGTCCGGTCCTGCAAGTAACGCTCAATCGGCCATTACCAAATAATAGTACCCAGGGTACTCTTAAGTATTCTACAATGTACTCCGGGTACGGAAAATATTGTTAAGCGCGCATTTGTTGGTTATACTATCGTATTGAAACGTGTTTTAAGGTATATATATATATATAGGATCTGGCACGAGTTGTCATATCATACCATATTTTATTAAACAAGTTCAGGAATTTTGTTAGAAAGCGAGCAATTGGCGAGCTTACTAACGAATTTCCTAGACGAGTTTTATTAAACATGGTATGAAATGACAACGAGTGTCAGATCTTTTTTATCACATGCTTTTAAAGGAGAAAATAAAATAAATAGTGACGCAAACATAATGATAAATCCCGAATGTTGTTTACATTTCGTTACGTCATTTGACGTTGCAACGTCATTTCAGCAAAATAACAAAATGCGACTGGTCAATAAACGAAAACTAAGCCAATGAAAACGCTTCAAGAGTGTATTACACATGTGTAAGATAAAAATATATGTAATGGTTATATTACATGGGGAACAGGGTATGGCATGAGATAAACAAATATACTATACATATAATATAAACATGACTTATCTATTACAAGCAACTAGTACAACGTACTTTTACATAACATACACTTTTAAAACATAAAATAGTAATGATGTGTGCTTGTTCAAATTTCATTGAAACGGAATACTAAATCTTAAATAGTTCTTCTCCGTAGATTCAGTCGCCTTTTGTTCAAACGAACTCACTCGTTGTCAATTGATAAAAAGATTGTCAGAGTACGAACACCATGTTCAAAGCTTAATTTGAACGAATGAATTAATTTGACTTTGTATTAAAGAATGTCTTTTTGCAAAACCACTATATGTTATTGGCGCTTATTGATGTAATTTCTGAATAAAACAAACGATCAACACGAACTGTCATTCAGATAGTTTTATGTTCCAAGTACATGTCATGTTCTATTTTGAATATTTATGTCTGTTGTGCTTTTCAGGAATAGTTATATTGTATTACATGCTATGTTCAAGTTCCACATTTTTTAGCACTAACCTTAGACATGTATGCTGTTAAGTCAGCATTATAAAACGTTTTATAATGCTGATCGCCTCTCCCGAATATAACATCGCGGAACATTTAGTCGCCATTTTCTTCGACAACTGACGTATTTTATAAGAATTTGCTATAATGATGAATGTTCAGTATTATTGTTACCGGTTTGTTAATTGGCACACACGTCAAACAGTGCACGCATATTTATGTGGTGTTTAGACCGTTTTCAGGTAGTAACGAACTTAACGAGAATATATTTTTAATTACACATTCTATGAGTACGTATGCCTTGACCAAGATAATTGTTGCATTTATTTCCGTAGCCGAGTGTAAGTTTAGAGAATAAATATCTGTTATTATAAATTCTGAGTTTTGGTGAGTCTTGTATATAACGAAATACTCAGAAATGTAGGATAATATACTGGTAAAAAAAATTATATATCGTATTACGGTTCTCAAAAGGACTTATATTTATTATTTGGTTTCTTCTTTTGTTGAGCTCATCTGAGCACGAGGTAGGTAGGGGTGTCCGTCGTCAATAATTGGCAACGACATCTCTATATGTGTCGTGTTCTGAGAAGACTGGGCATAATGCTCGTGCGTAAATTGCCATCCTAGATTAGCCTGTGCAGTTCGCACAGGCTAGTCAGGGACGACAATTTCCGCTCTTATGGATTTTTTTTTGTATACATGATTTTTAAAACATAGTTTAAAATCATCTCTCAAATTAAAGCTTTGTGAGGACCTAAATATTTGGTCTTTGTCATCTTGTAGTGGTCACGTACCATTGTTTTCTTCTACCTAATTAATTCAAAGCTTGAATATGTGTCTAAAAATTCGCCGCCCTTCTGGTAGTTTGGTTTACTTAAGTTATCGGCAAAAGCGCTAGAGGCTACTAAGTAAGTGTCTTTGTGAACTTTCATTTATCCGAGGAGTTGAAGAAAAGCTTACAATGCAAGGCTTACCGCCGAGTAAGCCTTTGGAAACGAGTCCGAAACAATTTGTTTTTCCTGTACTCTTTCCGGTCAATAATTTACGTTTATCCCAGTGGTAAACGGTATACATTTTGCGTAACCTCACCATGCTGTTAGTGCGAGCGGGTAAATTACAACGCTATATCAATTTATTGCATGGTTTACTTTAGTTTAATGAACGATATGCAATATGTTACAAATAGTTAAAGCATTTACTACATATGATATGTTAAAGCCCCTTAAACGCTCAAAATCAACGAATACGTTGTAAAATATTTCGTAAAGTTATCATATAAACAATCAGTATTCCTTATAGCAATAGCCACATTTTAACGCTAAATGTTGTCTGGTAACATCGATTTAACAAGATATAAAATGCTCTTTCTAGTTTTGTTGTGGCACAATATATTCCATTTTATTTTCCCGCAACGATATCTATTCATACGACAAACGAACACTAAATTGGACCATGAACATTTGTTGATTATATTGTACCACAAACAATAACAAAAAAAAGCATTTTGTATCTTGTAAAATCTATGTTACCAGAGCACATCTAGCGTGAACATTTTGGATTTTGCTATAAGGAACACTGATTTTTTTATGTTGCAACTTAATTTTACGAAATAGTTTACGAAATATTCGTTGATTTTAAGCGTAAATGGGGCTTTAAATCGGTGAAAACTAAGGGAGCGGACTAGCTCGTTCACAGTTCACTGCGTTGGTCAGTAAACTATTACATGAGGTGTCTTTTATGTGTGAAACAAATACGTTACGTTTACATGCCTACGTATAAACCGAATGGGGGTATATTTGCCCTTATGGTAAGTTATTTAAATATCGATATTGGATCATTTTAAACAACAGAAACTGAAGTACGTTTTAGAAAACCTAGATTGTATGCATGATTAGTCAATGAATTCATTAAAATTACCTAAATTGTATTATATTCGGGGAGGAGGGAGATATGTTATGGTTAACTTAACANACACTTTCCGCTTTTATGACATTTTTCGTTTAAATGAAGTCTCTTCTTAGCAAAAATCCAATTTAGGCGGAAAGTGTCGTCCCTGATTAGCCTGTGCGGACTGCACAGGCTAATCTGGGACGACACTTTACGCACATGCATTTTGTCCAGTTTTCTCAAAACACGACTCAATTTACCCAATAAAACAAACTTTTCCCACAGAGCATAATCACGTTGGACATCCAAACAGGCCATCTGGGAGATAATTTGCTACCTGGAAGCTAAAAACTAAAAAAACTGACCATGGCAAAATCACAAGTCGCTTCTTTTTTCCTGACAGATATTCATCGGTTTGACAGGCTTGTTTCAAATAAAACCGCGTCCACGGGGCACTATGGCTAGTTTTGTAAACAACAATGTTCAAACTGTTTTATCCCTTAATGTACGATTATTAGCATAAACAAGTGTTACAATTTTAATTATGTTCATTTCCTTTTAAATTGAACCAAAACGTGGATAAAATTGTGTTGTTAGATAGACAAAACTCATACTTGTCAATAACAGGCGCCTTATTGAAGAATAGTTATTAGCTTCCGGGTATCCTGTTTGGGGGTTCCACCGTGATAATTCGACATATAGACGTTGGTATTGGTAGTCAATTAAAGATCATAATTTATGTAGCGTGTTTATGCTAGAACAACAAAATAATTATGTTGATGATAAGGATATGAATGATGGGGTGGTGGTTTTGCTGGTGGTGGTAATGGTTCGAAATCACAACGTGTGCGACATATAGGTTGTGTTTGTTTTTGCATACCGAGCAGACACATTCACACATTTAACAGGTGTGATTAAATGTTCGAATATACCAAACACGTGTTAGTTTAAACCTATTTATTTGAGCTCGATTGCATCGAAAGCATAAGGCTTATTTGAAACGCTCTCGAGTCCGTTTCCTGGGACTAGAGCCAGTACTTGGTGTATTTGGGGAGATCAAAAGAAAGCTCCCACTGTGGGGATCGTACCCGTGACCTCCCGATCGCTAGGCAGACACCATATCCACTACGCCACGGCGATCTAAACACGTGTTATATATTCGGTAAGTGACAAAGACGGTAAAATGGGATTTGTTATCCTTCGTTTTGAACGTAAACGATCTTTAGCATCTCCTGTGTGTGTTTCGCGGCTTTACGCAATTTTTAGAAAGTTCTATTTAATAAATGTTTTCCATTGATGTCCCACATTCTTTCTTAACAACAGGTAACAATACGAATTAAATAACTTGCATTCCGATGCTGTTTATCGTATGGGGTCATCTTTTTGCGGTTTAAATATGAGCCACGCTCTGGGAGAACCGGACTTAAAGCATATGCGTAAAGTATCTTCTAAGATTAGCCTGTTCAGACCGCATAGGCTAATCAAGGACGACTCTTTCCGCCTAAACTTGATTTCCGTTTAGAAGGAACTTGTTTAAAACACAAAATACCATAAAAACATGAAGTGTCATCCCTGAGTAGCCTGTGCGGACATGGGCGATTACTTTTCACAAATGCGTTAAGCCATTTTTTATAAAGCCGACTCATGTTTTGTCAAGTTCCGCAATAATCATGGTATTAAAACATAAGGCAGTGTTAAGCTATGTTCTGCATTTTATTTAGCTAAGTATACAATAAGCAAAACAGAGATATTGTCAATGGACGTATTACTACCCTTATAACATGTTAATAAAAGTCAAGTCAAGGAAAAATCAATGTATAAATAATAATACACTTGATACATCAATTTAATTCTATTCGCAATATAATACTAATTAAATGTATGCACAATGCCTCACTTGAGCGTTGCTCATTTTATCGTCGGAAGTGTCTTATATTATATTTAAACTGATCTTCTGAAAGATTGCCCTAAACTGACAATTACAATTGTGAATATACGGCATTATACTTGGACCCTTACAATGTTTGAAAATGCTGTATTTGAATATGTTACTAGTAAACGTTTATCTATATATGTGTAAAAAGGACAGTCTAAATATAAAGCTAAGATTTATAATAACAATTTATAATTTATATGATTCAGACGCGTTTTAAATTGTAATTGTACATTAGTTTAAAAAAAAAACTCGATTATTGTATTATCTAAATTTCTTGAACAAGCATCCCGCTAAAAAAGCTCCAAGCTACACTTGATTCAAAAAAGTTAGAGGATGGGTGCGGAAGGTCTATGTTCACCCATACGTGCTCATTTTTACTCAGCTGCACATGTGTCGAGGCGGACGAGCAACTTGCCATGGTGCTTGCTTGCAAACTGGCCGTGAGACGAGTTTTGTTAGTCATAGAAGCGCTTCCTTTCTCGATAGCATAGTATGCATAGTGTACTCCATTGTCATATGAATTTGTGCAGAACTGTGTGGTAAAGGAGTAAATGCCGTCCACTGGGGCTGTGAAATGTCCAGTGCTGGCACTGTAAGCATTTCCATTGTTGAACACGATTGTTGGAAACGCACAGACCTGATTCGCCAAATGGTTAACTCCGTTGGCTATGAATGAAACAGATGAACCTGCAATATCGTCGAATATAAATATGAATATGTGCACAATCAATATGCTTATAAATAAGAAACTGTATTTAACATCCAACTCTGTTTACTATATGACTTATCACAAGTATACTGTTATTGATACAGATTAAAAACTTCGAACCCGATAAATGAATTATCATACCGCTAAATTGATATCTGCCTGATATAACGCTGCATTATATATTTTTTTATATCATGTTCGACAAGAAGATCCTATATCAGTCGATGTGTCATGTTACTAAGACTTAATAAATAAGCAATATTTTATTGTAAAAATGAATCAGATTCATCAAAACAAACAATTTGATGCCAAGATGTATAACATTCAATCCACAGAAAGCAACACAAACAGCAAAAAACTTATTTTCCAAATATTAAAATGAATGTGTAAATGCTGATGGCATGACGTTCAACAGGAAGTTGTTAAATCAACCGATGTTTGGATGTTAGTAATTTTACCCGGAATGAGATATAATTTATAAAGTCATCATTTTTGGTAAAATAAAATCAGATTTAACAAAACAAACAATTTGATAGCAAGATGTACTATATTTTGTCCTATTACCAGATGAAAATCGATAGTATAACAAAAATCGTATGAACTGAGCTATTTTTAGATCACAGTTGGGTTTTTCCAAAAATTTATGGAAGAACAAAATTGTCAAAAAAATGCGATATTTGATCATTATTAATGGAAAAGGGAGGAAATAATAGGATAAATAGAATATTATGTGAGTTTTGGATAAAGATCAAGTTTATCATGCGAGGTTTAGAAACATGGTAGCGCGATGGAAAGCGAAACCCCTGCAAATTATTTGTGAAAGATCATATTCATTCCCGCTAAAAATGCAGCGTCGTATCGATTTTATTTCATTATTTCTTTTAAAATGGGGACTTAGAGATAGGTGTGATAAACAGAAAAACAGGTTACTGCCTGATCTTTTTGTAATATATCAGGCTCGGCACGAATACAATAACGGTTCGGCAAGCCTCGCCGTGTTATATTATTCTAAGCCTTGCCTGATATATTACAAAAAGATCGGGCAGTAACCTGTTATTCTCTATTTACTAAAAGATGTGGCATTATTAAGTGGTATATTTCGCTGTCCGTATCGACATTTTTAGTTATAAATACAAAAACATTTATTGCATAGATCTACGTGTATGCAAACAATTTTGAAAACGACATAAAGTAGAAATAAAACAGTAACGGATGTTTTTCGTTACATTTTGGTTGCACTCATATAAGTAATTCTCTGTGTGATAACACATATAAGCTCATGAGCATACTTATTAAACTTAAAGCGATCTATATAGACATTCTAAAATGTACGTTATTTATTGCTTACCACCTATAAACCGAAAACCAATTAAAACATCAGTTGCTACGTCACACAAATGGGAAATGCCATATATACCACAACAAAACTGTTTAAAATTCAATTAAAAACAATTGTTTCCTAAATCTGCTTGAAATTGCATTGATAAAAAAAAAACATGTTAAACACGTGAGGGAATCAATGGCAATTGCAGAGTCACGTTGATACCTAACCATAAGCTCAAAGTTTGCGAAGGCTATACGTATACGTAAATTAAAAGAAGTAATAGAACTGTATAATCTCGCATTTCTATAATCAATAAGTATCAGCAATGGATTGAAAATAAACAGCCCAAATTAACAATTACCCAATCACTTACCTAAAACACCTAGTATATGTTTAGAAGTACTTTCCCAAAAACTTAGTTTACGCCAATATAATTCGTAGTTTTATCATAGTCTGAAAGTGATGCTTTGTTGACTGCAATTGATGAATGTCATAATATTGAGATTGCAAACAGTGTTCTGGCATCATGTATATTTGTTTCATCATAAACGACTTTTAACCTTTTAATGAGGAAAACATCCAAGTATAGCGGGTTTGGAAACGCATTTTCCCCCTCGGCGACCCAGGTTTAATACCCGATCATAGAGCCGCAATCTTGAAATGTTCGAACTTTCAATGTTGTCATTTGTTATGTTATTATTAAAAAAAAAATGTCATTAATGAATGACAAAAAAAAGATTGTAAATGGCTCGAAACTATTACTCAAAGCGTAAAAATGTGTTTAAGGTGCTAATACCATCTCCATCCATGTATGATTGCGGTATCGGCTTTTCAGTGAAGTAACGTGAATATGATATGTTCCCATTGTTTTGCTGGTTGTGTATTACTTTTAAAATTGATTTTAATTTTGTTCAATTTTATAGTCGTATTTAAATACATTTAATACAAAATGATAACATGTTTCCATATAATCTGTGCTCATTTTTGTTGATTAGCCTCAAACACTCAGAATATCGGACAAACATGAAAACATTTGGTGAGGGACATTATTTGTTTTGTTTAAAGGAAGTACACTGTATTCCACAAAAACAAAAGATTTCAAAACCAATCAGTATTTGTTACCATTTCTACTTCACAATAGTTCACGCGAATGTCTTAAATCGATAATTAACCTTAACATCAACAGCCTGGTCGGAGGTTTAATATAACGCTCTAGCATTTGAAACTCACATGGTCTGTTTACACAGACAGCGGACGTCTCAGAGTTTCCCTCACAAGCCTTGCCGTAGGCGGACGGACTCGGGTTGGTACAGGTCCTGTGACGCGCCTTGAGACCAACTCCACATGTGACTGAACAGCTCTGCCACGAATCCCAACTAGACCAGCCGCCATCTTTGAAATATTTATAAAACTTTAGTTTTGTTTACAGGTTAGCAAACTTTACACTTATTCACGCCGTTTTTAAGAAAGCATGTAGTAGGATGAATGAAACATATTAGTTTGAAAACAAATATATATGAACGGGGTCACTTTTAGCACCAAATAAATGCAAGTATTGCTTACAATTTTGAACTGCAAATGGAAACTATAAGAGACTAACACCTACTTCTGTAATTGCACGGATCTGCAAGACAGACGGTATTCTCGAAGGGATCGCCGACGCAATAGTCCCCAGACCGGTCTGGTTTGGGACTACTGCAGGATCTTGACCTCTTTCTCAGACCAACGTCACATGTTACCGAGCAGTCTGACCACGTGGACCAATCTGTCCAGTTGCCATGAACTGAAAGAAAGACGAGAGAGACCAATCGAATTTATTCATGATCCTTAGGTAATTGTTGAAATCTGACGACATCATATAGCTGGTCAGATTCGAATGACGTTTTGAAAAATATCGTTTCTTCAGTGTCCAATAACATTACTTAATGGACAGTTTGAGAGACGGTAGTTGCCGAATGTATTTCTTTTGTCAAGTGACCATTGGGAATAAATCATGTACGGTAAATTTTAAGTAAACAAATGTGGATAGGTTTGTACATTTAAAGATAAAACAGCGTCGAAATAGAAAAAATAAAGTCGGTGGTATGATCGTCTATTTAAAGACGTTTTGAGTTTATGTCTTCGCTAAAATCAACGTAAATCACATGCAAGCTTTTCATGGAAAGTTCAGTTATTGTCGCTAATGATGCGTTTAAATTGCGATGTTTTTTTCTAAAATCCCATAGTCTGCTATTTTTATTAAAACTTTAGTACAACACATAAGGGAAATATGTGCTATTGCTTACAAAGCAATATGAAGTTTTACTGGCAAGTGACTCAAAGTTGTCTAGAACTTTCAGGTTTAGTTTATTTAGTTGATGGTGAGCATATTGTAGTTTTCGACAATCAAACAATTTGGATGATATGTTATGTGGGATATATGATGTTTAAATGTGTAAAGACATATCTATCAATTGATGTTTCCCCAAAATTGATATGTGTGCTAGTTCTTCTGTATATTATATATACAAATACTACACAGTCACATTCAAACATAGGGTCACCGGCCTTGTTTTGATTTCATTTGCATTTACGCAGCATGCACTTTGGCATTAAAACTGCTTAATTTCTACTTGTGTCAAAACTAAAAAAAATAGCTACTTTAACGGGCAACATTTCGGTATTTTGTGAGCGTTTGTGCACCAATTCATATCGAATAAAAACAAACTTCATAAATAAAATGCATTGTGTTACATACATGTTACAAATGTACGTCAGCCACATATTTTAGATTTAAAACAGATTGAAAGAATAGAATTGTCCTAATCTGCTCATATGTATTTATCTACAAGCCTTAATTGTAAAACAAGTTTGTTTTGTATATAAATATAATATTTTCAGCAGGAAAGATTATTATAAACATTATACAAATATTTTGATCTGAATCCCATTTACGTTAAAATTACACTGCATAAAGAAAAAACCATCCGGAATGTACTTGTAAACAAGCACAAGTAATTGAACATAACAATATCTGCAAAACATTATATTTATGGTAGTGAGGTTTAAAACTCCACAATATAGATATTCCACAAGACCCTTTACATGGGTCACATATTCAAACATAAAAGAACAATGAAATCAGGGAGCGAAACACCAATACTTATGTAGATTCATACTGAAAATCCCGCATAGTCAGATATAGCAGTAAGGAGGACCGAATGTTGAAGGTCAGAGCCTTTAAATCGGAAAGGACTATGGTTCTAGCTCCTCTGGAACCAAACGTGTTTTTTTTTCTTTCTATATTCTTAATTGTTTATTATATTCCAGCTCTACAGTTACGTGGTTAAAATCTAGCACTTTTAATTCTTTATTGACGATCGTCAAAAGATGACCAAATATGTAAACAAGTACATAAAAGATGCTTTTGGCATTACATACTACAAAGTTGAATAATAAATAAACGAATTAGGGAATGAAGTACAGATATTTTGGCACAATATATAATATTAATTGCATTTGTTACGAAAAGTGCACACACTTTATAAAATAATTGTTTCGTGGCAATTAAGACTAAATTAAATTTATGCTTACAGTTCCGATATTCGGCGGATTTATACAAGAAGCATTTTGCGGATCTTATTTTATTGTTATAAAACGACACTACAGATGATACGTTCGTCAAGCGTTTTTTATTTGGGAAAATTCTAATGCGTTCATTGTTATATTTGCGTATTTTACTATTTATTATAAAGATTACTGATTCCAATATCACAATATAAGAAAAAAACACAAACCTGGACACCACTGGTTAGAGCATATTTTGTTTTGAACAGAAGGTCCACTGCAGTCGACTCCGCCATTGCTCGGGGACGGGTTGGTACAGCTGCGTGCACGTGTCTGGGTTCCATTTTGACACGTGACACTACAGGCCTCCCACGTCGCCCATTCCGCCCAGTTTCCATCCACTGTTAATAAAGTTCGTACGGCGGTAGTGTTTGGATCGTTTTTTTTTATAATTATAAAAGCAAAACATGGACATATCAAAGATATACAACTATAATGCAGACACAGACATAAGCAGTCCATTGATTAATCCATAGTTACGAAAAAAATATTTAAAAAATATTCTGATAATGGGCAATGTATAGCATCAATTAAAGTCACATGTATTTTCACAGTTTGAGTTATTCCTCTACGTACACTGTTTAACGTGATAGGTTGAGTACAAATATATTTTTGTGAAACTTAAGATGTTGCCTAATTTTAAATGGTTTCCCCGTTTGTTATATTCGTCTACGTACACTGTATAACGTGATATGTTGTGTAAAAACATATTTTTTTTCTGTAAATTTAAAATTTACAACATGTTAAATAACCAATGCCATAGCATTTTACTCACGCTTTCCGTGAGCGCACAATTGGTGATTACAACTGTTCGTACTGCAACACTCGTGGCAGGCATGATGCTGTCTTCTCTGGATTGACCGACCGATGATTGCACCTGCGTCTACACCGGATGAGCTGCACAACTGCATTTTGAAATGAAGACATTTTATATGAGAATACATCACACAATAAACAATAGAGTAATGAAATTCAAAATATGAAATAAAATGTGTTGTTAATAGTTGTGTAGTTCCCAACGATATGTGTCATATATAAATACAGAATTAGAGGTTAATACATATTGGTTATGCATGTGACACAAACTTAATAAGGACGAGACGTTATGAACAATATTTTGCGGATGGTCTTGAACATAAAAACAACAAATTCAGACATTGATATTCCACTAGCGATAAATAAATTTTCTTTAAAAAAAATGTTTTGGTTTTTACTTTAAACAATAGTACCTGGTTACTTTGGCAGCCCATATTGAAGCGCGGATCGTTCCCATTATGTACAGTTTGCAAGAAACAGGACTGGTGGAATAAAGCAGTATGACAATCAGAACAAAATCTAGAGCAATAATCACCACCCATAGACACGTAATCTGCAGATTATTAAGACAAGAAACGTATAAAATGTGTCTTTACAAATCGGGTTTTACTCACCAATTTAACCAAAAATGAACATGACAATCTATAACGCCACAGTATTGTTTAAACTTTTTATGTCTTCATTACAAATGAATAATCATGCAGTCTTTTTTCCTCAACTTCCAAAGTATTATTACCTTTCGTGATTTTTTGATGGCATTCCACATTTCACTAATAAAAACATATAACATGAAATGTATTGTAAGTATGGAGGAATTGTAATTCAGCAGAATGTACAGTAAGCCTTTTGGAAACACAGAGCCTATCCACATTGTGTTTGTAACACATTTTTTTTTCCGTCGCATGGATAATTTACTATAGTCGTTTGGCTTCAGAATTCGAACCCAAACATATTGTTTAGACATCTATGCTGTAATTATATAACAATTAAAGGTGCATATCAACGTTTCATTTCTTCTCGAAATTATGTATTTCATTGTTTTAATGGCTGCTAAACACATATCCGTCGTGTTTTATATAAGCTCATTAAAAATCTTTATATTACAAGTATAAAAAGTTTTTTTTGTGGCACTTTAAGAAGGGAGTAGGAAAGTAAGTAGTAGTAGCTGTAGTCATACCGTTATTATAACATAAGTAAATACATATCGGCTTGAGAGGAGGGAATGTGCATTGCTTTAGTACATGTTTATTGGGAGCGGAGATTTCTGTCTTTATATTCCTTCAAAGGTTTATCCCAAGACCAACGAGAAAAATCTGCGACATATGAATATTTTTTTACAACAATCATGAAATTATTTATGCTTTGACCGCCAAGTCAAAATAACGGGACTATACAAAGTACACATATTTGTTAACACCATTTAGCACCAACCTGGTCATTTGAGCATTGACTTGTGTTAGTACACGCATGTGGATCTTCTATGTTTTGACAGTTGAAACACTCGAGGCATTCTGAAAGAAATTATAGACGTCTTATAGACGTACAAGCACTTTTACGTCATCCATATCAATGATATATAAACGTGAATATTACTGGAATGGATGGTGATATGATATTTATGTACAATATGTTGTTTTAATTATGGGTGGGACCGAATATCCGAATAATCGAATATTCGAAAATCGGCCGAATATTCGAATCGAAAATTAGTATGTTGCTCCGGACGGTTATACGTTCGGACATTTTAATATATGGTTTAAAAATCGAATATTCGAATATATTCGAATAATTACAAACGAATATTCGTATTCGAATAAAGGTTTCAGTATTCGTTCCCATCCCTAGTTGCTATACATTAAAACATCGTCAATAACGTGTATGCATATGCCTGAAGTATTGCGTTTATTTCACAATTTTACTTACCAGATAACTCTGCGGTTAACAGCACTCCAACAACAATCACACAGCCTGAAAAATGCGAACATTTTACTTACTGGCACAATTTAATGTATTATCAAACGCGTTAAAATTCTACGCACATTCAATCAATGATATTGAAACTGCGTCTACAGTTACGATAGCTATCTATGTACTGGTAAACTGCGTCTACAGTTACGATAGCTATCTATGTACTGGTAAACTGCGTCTACAGTTACGATAGCTATCTATGTACTGGTAAACCAGCGATCCCATGACAAGTGCGTGTTGGTAAACTGACCGTCGTGGTATGTCTGAAATACGTTTGATAACGACAAACAATCCAAAAAAATAAACAATGGTCATTGTATATTATATTATTTACATCAATTAACTATTTAAAGTTAAAAGTTAATAAAGTTATAATATTGTACACAAGTATTAGTTTGAACTTACCTATATGCATTGTTACGTGTCGTGGAAATGTTTAAGTTTGTGACTGGCAAGGCGCCTTATTTATAGCTAAATGACAGACACATATCGCAACCTCTTCGACCTTGCCATGTTTCATGATGATAGGGTAACCAAATTGAGCATCGCAGATAATAACTTAATGTAGAACATCACGATCAATTCTTCCTGCAGACGACCTTATACTACGTAGGCATCAGCACGATTGACAAATGAAATACAAACTGACTCAGCCACGTCGCTATCCGCTGTCAGTTAATATGTGGCATCGTAATATTGTACAATTGCGTTTTCGTTTTCACAGTAACAATGATTCGGTCATGAAATCAGAAGCAACCATATTATTTGTTCCATATAAGTTATAGAAGCAGTACGGAAAGTGTACACGTAGCAAATTTGTGTTACTAACTTTATAGTTTGTTAAGTACAGTACATATGAGCCTCGCTCTGTAAAAAGGGGGTTTAATACATGTACGTAAAGTGTCGTCCCAGATCAGCTTCTGCAGTCCGTATCGGCTAATCAGGAACGACACTTAAATTTCCTGAAGTGGATTTTCGTCAAGAAGAGTCTACCTTTTAACGAAAAATACAATACAAGCGGAAAGTGTCGTTCCTGATTAGCCTGTGCGAACTGCACAGGCTAATATGGGACGACACTTTACGCACATGCATTAAACCCCCTTTTCACAGAGCGAGGCTCATATTTATTATCTCTATATCCAGGTTGATTAATAGACAGTTATGAAACCCCGTGAAGCAGAGATAGAGCATGTATTGTCCCGGTAGATGTAATTGTGACCTTGCCATTGGACGGGCGAACCCCCGTCTTGATGGTGAACCGTTATACCACGTGTTAAATATATATGTATAAATGACAAAGACACAAAGAGGGAACAAAAAAGAAAACCATAAAGTTGACCTTTGGCATCAAAGCGACACCTTTAACTTAGAAAAGGGAGCTTGTTCATATAATCAGTTAGGATTTTTATATTATTGTTACTTTTATTATTATTATTATTATTATTATTATTATTATTATTATTATTATTATTATTATTATTATTATTATTATTATTATTATTATTATTATTATCATTTTTATTATTATTACAGCGATTGGCTATATTCCAATATTTAATACAACTATCAAACATGGTTTCTCAAAATAGGTATTAAAT
>VMBQ01001809.1:34913-102760 GCA_007657795.1 Dreissena rostriformis | reverse complement strand
CGTAACAAAATACGTTATATGTTTTGCTTTCTTAAGTCCAAAAATCAATGTCATGCCCTTGCATAATGCAGTTTATGAAATTGTGTTCTTCTGCAGATACATTACTGAGTACACGTGTACCGGGCATGATGCAGACGAAATTATTGACAGCCGACAGTCATTTCCATCCGGGCACTCGACGTTCGCAATGTACGTCGCCATCTTCTTCAGCGTATGTGTTATATGTTTTTGAACAAGATTATTATTATTGAAAAGGAAAATTAATAACAAGCAATATTTAAGCGAGGTGTTGATATGTTTCACATAAGCGATATCACGACCGAGAAGAGTAGTCTCATTTTAACATGTTTTTATCAATATTAAGAATAAACTTATTTGTGATAATTCGACCATGACACTCGATCTCATGTTAATGTATATTTTTAACACACAGTTGAATTTATTATAAGTGCTGTCTTTATATGTATTGTATTTGAAACGGAATACCTAAATATTTGTAACAATTCTGTTTACAGTTCTACATACAGAGGCGTCTCTACATCAGTTTCTCACGAATTCTGAAGTTCTTCCTGCAAGCTGCACTCGTCTTCACTGCTTCCATCTGCGGCATGAGTCGAATCAGTGACCACAAACATCATGCCTCTGACGTCATCGTCGGATTTGCCGTTGGGGCAATAATTGCCGTATTTGTGGTATGCAATACATATTTTAATAGAATTAACATATTTTAAATGCATATAAACTTTCTGAAGTAATAAATATTACAGCAAATAAGTTCTCAAACATTGCTAAACACGTTTTCCATAAAATAGATTTTTTGTTTTATGTTTAGTTCAAGCTTCTTGCGGAATACCTGCTTTTCACAAGTTCCGGTGATGATGTCAGTGAATCCTCAACGCTATCATCAACCGTGTCACATGACTTGTGTTGCGCATGCGCAACAATGCAGCCCGCGGACGTCGAACCTAAGACGCCAGCGCCGTTGCTCCTTAACGAATACTTCAATGATGTCACAAACTCCACATGCAGGCATACGTCGTTGAAGCTGGAAATGACCCCTCCCGTTGGCCGCCCTTTGTCAACACCAGTAACATTATCCAATCAACAAGAACTAGTTTGAACGTTCGTTTTGTTATCTTTACGTTTATCCCTACTAGTGAAGTGATATGTGCGAACTATTATGTCACCGGTTTTGTTCTCTGTAAGAAAAACACTAGTACCATTGATCTGTGCATACCATTGTTGGTGACTGCTGTATAGCTTTAATCCTATTATCCATGTAAAATGCGGACCATATGTTGGGTGGATAGCAATTGGAGCCTTAGATTGCCTGGCTCACGCAGATGAGATACAAGAACACTTATAAAGCATTCGTCAGCATTTCTTCAAATTCTTGTATAGACAGTTGCATTACAAATGTGCAGAGATGTGTCCAGTTTATTAAAATTAAAATTAAATTGACAAACTGATATTTGTATGTCAATGTATTTTTATTACATCAACAGTTACCATTCACAAATACATCACTGATACTGATTACAATTTTGTTTTTTTCAAGTCTTTGTACATACCTGAAAGGATTAAAGTGCTTTGGCCTCTTCGATATCTTATTGAATTCTGATCCATTGAATCGTGTCGCAAATAAATATGTTAATATTTCGTTGTTTTTTTTTTCATGAAATTTAACACGTTGTGCTTTTTCAAAATCAATTATGTTCTTCATCAATCAAGGTATGTTTAGTTGTGTGTAACACACTTGAAATAGTTATGTGTATCAAAAATATCATCACAGAAGCAAATTTATCAATACTAAATATGATGTTGATTTGAATGTTCATTCGATTGACATAGATGTCAACGCCCGTATGCAATAAACATTTTTTGCTAACCAGAAAAAAAACCTGATATTTTATTTTGAAATCCCCTTGACTAGTATATTTGTATGTGCAACATGTATTTTAGCATCAAAATATTTATTCAAAACAAGTTTAGACATCGATGACGAAAATGGGGTGTCAAAGAAACTGAACAACAACCTTACGCGGCTCAGTGACAATCCTCCATTATGATTCCAATCCAGTGTATTCAAATATGTTATAACTACTATATTGTTTAATGAGCCACACAATTATCGCGTTATTTGAAATTTTATATGTAAAAAAACGCTTTCATTTCATCGTGCCTCAAAAGTTGTAACGCTCTTGCTCTGGTCTCCTTCCTACCATTGAGTAATCAAATGGAAATAAAATTGAATGCGTTTTAATTCGCTGTTATGACTGTTAAATTTGAGTTGCAATGCTATGAGGTTCAATTTTATTTACACTTATATGTATCATGAATATTGCTGGGCCAAGTGTGAGGTTGAGTGCTCTAAAACCGGTTTAAACCACCAGTGCTTAGCATTGACCGTTCAAAGGCGTTGACCTCAGCTTTATTCTACTATGTGTGTCTGCTGTTTCGTATTGTGCCGTACTGTTTTGGCAATTAGTCACTTGTCATAAATAAAGCACCACGAACGTGTGTATAATAGGAATGCAATACTGCTTGAGCAACTGGAGTTTCACTTCTTTAAATTGTATCAGTACTATATTAATCTAGTATATGTTGCACGATGCCTTTCGTATTCATTACGCAATGTTCACTACATATTTAGTACACTCAATCGTGTTACCATAATATGTCTAAAAATAGTTGTTACCGTTATGCCAGTATTCGAAAGTACGGAATGCTGATTCTGTATATTTTATATTGACTGTTTAAGAAGTTACGGTATATCTTTATGTTCGGCACAATAAGATAACAATCACATTCCATGAGGGGGTATGACGTATTGCCCACCCTCAAACTGGTAATGTCTAATTAGGCTAACGTCTGGGTTGACGTTATTATCCTCGTTTTGAAAATAATTTGTATCATCCTCCATGGGTTTAGATTATTTAATTTCACCCTCGTGTGGAGCTCAAAATAGACCAATGAAAACCAAATTGAACGAATGTGAAACTTAACATTTACCTAAAGCGTCCGAAAATGCTAACGTCTATTCACTATTTTAAGAAATTCAATCTATCATGCATTTTGTGTAGTGCATTTACAAAGGTGTACTGTGCAGTGCGTGTTTATGTTACGAGAACCGAAATAGCAATAAATATTATCTTGTTTGGTAATCGCCATTACCTATGAGAACGTATCTTTAAATGTCGTTTTTTGGTTCTTCAAATATAAATCCGATTATCAATATTGCTTTCGTAAATATTTGAAAAACCGCTGTTATAAAATTGTACAACACGTTAGAACGGCGCTCTTTAAATCATATGTATCAATGCCAATCTATGTTCCAAGACCACATATATCGTTGAAATTTGAATATTGCTATAATCAACAGTGATTTGGTATGGGTTAACTTTGTTTTACGAAATATTTTACGAAATATTCGTTGATTTTATAATGTTTATTGGGCTTTAACATGGGTCTGGAATACAACCCCAGTGTTGATTTAAATATTTTCAATACTCATAAAACATAACATCTATAAGACAAGTCATATTTTGTTTCACGTTTTTTCTTGTTCATGTTTTGGTTCAAAATATATTATGTGTAATCGGTACACGAAAACACTCAAATTTTGCTTTTAGTGCATATTACCTCTTTATTACTTCAAATTTCAAAGACAAGGCTGCATGACTGGGACTGGTGCATCTTCATAAACAACTCAGAACAGATTTATGTGGATAGGTATGACTTTAATAGCGCTTGTCTGCCATGCGTTATTGCATTTTTCTGCACAATCGTTATATGTTTAATAACACACAAAACCATGTAGGCATGCTGTGCAAACTATAGTTAATGTGCCAGTTTATATGACGGGTGTGCTATCCCAAGACAGGGTATCAAAGGCATACAATGTTTCCATAAAGGAAATTAACATAAATGTTATTTAAGTCGATCTATATTACTTCCTGATTAGGTTCCTGGGTTCGTTACCATGATACGAATCAATCATTAAAATGTAATCGTTCCAAAATGTTAATGTTATCTTCTAAGACAGGGTGTTTGCTTACAACCTGTTCCAGTCGGTTTAACTAACAATACATTCCTTATTTATACATATAAGGTATCGGTATCATTGAAACATAATGTATGTTTGGGGGATGGGGACATAATGCATGTAAAACACAGATCTCTCGTTTTGATTATTATTGGGTTGAGTACATGTTCCTAAGCACATGATAAACATATACAGACTGAAACAACGCACAAATGGAGCTATGGCAAAAGAAAACAAAATATTACACTGGCTACAAAACGTCTTGCTATCAATGTGGATAAATATGTAACTACCACAAAACAATATTCATTACTGCTTATGTCATATTCTTAAGTTCGAGTGCAGTGGCATGTCCATGAAAGATCACTTGCCTAGACCTTATACAGTATTGCATAGAGTTATTCTTTGTTATATATCTTGCAAGAAAGATTTATGTAACACCTTGGCTGCATCTGTTTATTATGTTCACACTTAATTTATTTTTTCTGTGTTGCATAAAGCACCAAGGTAACATTAGCCCCCATTTCGCAAGCGGATGATAGAGCTATGAATGCTGAGAAATTCAAAGAATGGAATTTTGATTGAAACGTCTATAATCTACTGATGAAAGGTTTTATCTACGAGGATCTACTTATGTAGTTCAAAAGCGGGCAATTATCAAAGCAGTTAATGTTATTGTTGAAGACAGATACCATCGTAACGCAGTTGAATTCGACTATATGAAAGACGAAAATGCAAACACTTCAAATTTTTACTTTTTAACTTTTACTATGAGAAAAATTGGTAAATTTCACTAGTTAATTATTGTTTTTTCCTCTAAATAAGGTATTCATAACATGTTACAAAGCCGATTAAATGTTATCTATTTCCAAAAGATTTCATTTCTAAAATACAAACACAAGAAAAAATAAATACACTAAGTTTGGCGGGGAAAAATCTTACTATTGCATGAGGCCCTTTATTTAGCAAGTGACCGATTGCTAAATATAATATGAGTGAGCCATTGGTGAGACAGGTATACAACATAAATTTCATTCAGATATTTTATAATGCATTTGTATTCCATGTCAACTTTGTTAAAGGATAGAACACTTTTTTCAGATTGAAGCGTTGAAACTGTTACTTTATTAAAAACAGTATGCTTTTACAAATGTGGTTCAAATTAACGCCTCACATATTGTAAGACACATTCATATCGTTCAAACAGAAATTTCAGTAATACTGGGGAGACAACATTCATTGGAAACTTTAAATTGTATTTGTGTTAACAACTTTCACGCTATCCGTTGTACTCAAAAGCATTTCACAAGATGTATGTGTTTGCTGACATAAATAAATTGATAATAGTTTTATCACCTACATGTTCTGTTTTTGCTTAAACATCAATGTGTAAATTCACAGCGACATTTGTTAATGAATAACGCAGGCTCAAATCGTAACAACCTTAGAATTGAAACATCACAACAATTAAAAAACTTAACCAGTCTTTCCCATACTTTAGGAGAATGCTATGCCTAATAATGAGGACGGTATTCTTACAGGCTTAAACTATTGCATTTTATTCGTTGTCATAAAATCTTGCTGACTTAGATGTAACTTGACGTTACATGATGATTCAATATAACATATATACGGTATATTGTTTTATAAATTAGTATTGTATCTTCTTAACTGGTACTTGGGCTTCGCAACTAACTATTTGAACTGGTAAAAGTAAAAAAACAACTGCACCTGAATCAACGTGTTTCAACTATGACACCCGAGCAAAGACCTTTAAAAAACTTTAAACAAACCACTGATGTAGCAGTAATTGATTCTTTAGTTATTACAACTTGTACACCCTGTAAAACAATATATCTTTGGCGGATGTTAGCATATTATTAATAGATAGCAAGGAAACACTCCAAATAAGGATTTTGTTCAAAAGAATTTTTGTTATTTAGGTGCTTTGGTTGAACACATAAACTGGCGTCGCTTGAATATTTATCGTTTAAATCGAAATGTGAGAACATGCGCCTCTGAGCAATAAACGTAACTAGCATTTTGGGCATCATTCATCACGTTTCTGTGTTTCTTATGTAACAATTTGGGCGATAACTAGTAGGATATCCTACAAAAATAACGATGATCAAAGAAACAAATTTTGTTTCCTAAAAAAAGTCACATGAATTCTTTGTACTGCGTTTTGTGAAAGTATTCCATGTAACCTCTGTTTGCAAGGTTATTTGTATGTAAGTCATGAAGTCATGTTTTGGTACAATTTACTGAATAGATGAGCAATTATTGCTCCTCGTTTTGGAGTGTAAAAGATTGTTTTCTCTAGGTTTGACATACACAAATATGTGCTTTATGTTCTATTGATGTGGTTATTATTCGCGATCATGCACTACACGGAATACGACACTCTGGTGCTCCGGTGTTTTGGTTTTGTTTAACTGGGGTCGATTTTTACAGTAATCATGCGTTCAACGAGTCGAATTGGCGTTTTGGTTGAAAGCAAAAGGAGTGACAAAGGAAAACCACTTTTACCAATTAATATAATATTATAGTTGTCATATATCGATTTATTTTCATTTATTTTTTCAATTTTTAATACTCATACCTTATATATTTAACAGTTTGGTTAATATTAGTTTTAACCAGTAAAAGGAAAAAAGTACTTAAGATCAATACTTTGCGAAAGGAGTATTGTGGTTGCGCTTAAATGTCATTTAAATAATGCGTGAAAATAACAATTTGTATAAGTCATTGTTCCATGTCATGTTAATTTTTAGAGCTGCTCACTGCGTGCATCTTGAGGTAAAAGCTCTCTTGGTCTTTAAGTCATCTGCAAATCCGACTCAATTTTAAATGTTCTCCAAGCAATAATCGTGGTGAGATGAAGATCCGTTTTCTCGATCAATTAAAAGTGGGAGACCTTTATTATGTTACATGTATAAGTAAAAAAACACATATGAGTACATCATTCAGAAGAATCTACTCTATTACCAACCAATCAAAACTTACTATCTGTACTAGAATCGTTCAACGGTGATATATTTCATAAAGTAATTGTTAAGCAGAGACAAGCTCAATAAAGCATGTGTCTTTGTTCGCTAATGCAATAGCTGAATATAATGTTATATACAATTGAAGTTATTAAATGTGTCATGTCAAGAGTTTACCCTCGATACATGTATAGCTCCATAGCTTGATGAAAATCATAAGTTGCTCAAAAATCATTAGAACACGCCTACAATGTATTTGGATAATAGTTGCAGTTAGATAGATCACTGCAGTTAGTAACAAAACGTATGTTGTACTGCATAATTGACGTACAGTATGATACAAGTTTTCTTTAACGGTAACCATAACATAGCAGATATTCTGTGATGTGACAGGTACGTTTACATATGTTTAGACGTAGGTTATTGCTGTTTGTGGGGTTGCATTTGAGTTTGTTTGTTTTTTCTTGTTCTTTGTCTGTCTATATCATTTCTGCTTGCAATAGACCATAAAGTGACTAATGAACGAAAATCTAAAACATTTTAAGAAAATTGCATAGTTTTGTATCTGTATCCTCTATATTAATCTTAAAGCCGAAAGATGATATGGTAGAAATTATTTTTGTTTGCGTTTCAAGTAAATTTAGCAATTGATTCCCTACGCATTAATGATTTTTTGAAATTTGATTTGTAGGCACGAAAGAAAACACACACGAAAACACACCTTTACTGATTTAATGTTAAACAAATCATACACGTTAATTGGCTTATGCTAAAGCACGGCCAGTAATCACGGGCGCCACCTCTTTGTTTGCGATGCATTAATAAATGAGCCATTACAACTTCCGAGGTGGCGCTCAGGACCGGATGTTTTGAAATTGCACGGTTAATACTTCAGAGTGAGTATGTTATATATTTTTTAAACATATTTCGCATTTCAGAGTGAGTATGTTATATATTTTTTTAAACATATTTCGCATTTTGCCTGTTTTTTTTTGTTGGCCCTCTTCACTTCGTGCTTTTTGAGGTTAAAGATCTCATTGTCTTAACGTCATATGCAAATCTGGCTCACGTTTTTCAAATTTCTCAAAGCAATAACTTATTTTATTACAAACCCATCGAGGCTTACTATCCGTACTAGAATCGCTGAGCGGTGAAATGTTTCATAAAATAATTGGTAAGCAAAGAAAGGCGCAACAAAGCATGTGACACTGTTCTATAACGGAATAGTTGTATATATGTTTATATATAATTGCGAATGCATTTATGTTATGTCCTTTGAGTGGATTGAGTCACCGTTGCTATCAGGAAAACTTGTTGTCGTAGTTAAAGGTTGTTATTGCAACATTAGTAATTAACTACGGCAATACGATCGGAATATTGTTGATGAGGGTATGCGCTGAGCAAAGAAAATCAAGTTTATAATGTCAAGCACAATATCCAAGGATGGAACTGAAGACATCGTGTAACACTCACGTGTTCAATTGACATATTGATAAATGAAAGACTCACACATTGTAGACTTGTGGTGTTCAAAATGATGTAAAGGACGTTATCATCATTTTTAACATGCTTGTTTTTCCAGCTTAAGTTCGTTAATAATTAATCGTGTTGTATACCATTTTACGCTGTGTGGTAAGGACATAACCGAGGTCATTTAGTTACAACTGTTGTTAATTCGACAATTAGCGGTGTGGGGCTAAGGCAACACTCTTGCAATGGCATGTGAAATTGTCCAGATTGATTGTATCGTTATTTGATTACATAATTACAATCTGAACCAGGTATAACAAATTACATCGTAAAGCGTGTTATAAGGGTGTGTATGCAAATAAAGAAATTGAAACAAAATGATACAAATCTGCATGTGTTTTTCTAACGCAAACTATATTTTTACAACATATATACATCTTGAGTACCAAATTAAAATAACCCAATATTAATATATGACTTAATTAAGCTCTTATCAAAACGTTCATTTCGAAGGTATTTTATAGTAATTCGAATCGAGATGCGTAAAATTATCATTGCAGGTGTTTTACACAATTCCTCTTAGAGATCAAGGCACAACATTGTAGGAGATAAACTTTCAACCAACTGGTTTCTTGAGGAAAGATTGGGTCTTGCCAAGGTGTTGTTATCCTTGACCAATGCAGAAAACGATCATTCACACTCCCGTTTATGTAAATACATTTTCGTGAAGTTACCAATAGGCAAAAATACTTCTAAAGTTAAAGCGTTACCAATTGTGTTTATAAACTTTTTAAACGATTTTTCGCGCAAATAATTATCTCAGATCCAGTTCAGCCCGCAGTATAAATAGGTTTAAGTATTTTATTTTTTTGTAAATGAACCGTTTTAAAGTTTCTCAATTACTGTCTTACGTTACCAGTTTTTGTTGTTTTAACCCAATAACAATTTAATAATTATGATTGAGATGATATTGTGTTTTGCAATAAGTGTTTTCAACAGTGAATTGAAACTTGTATATTGGATTAAACTATAATTATTGATGTTGAAGTCAAATTAAACAACACACACCTATTTGAACTAGATTACTGTAACACTAGTAAAAGAACAACTTCATATAAGTGTCTATTTGATGTACCTCCTAGCATAAATCCGTTTTTAGATCACTATATCGTTCACAAATTTACGTTTTTAATATATTAAAATACACTAAACAAGCTGTAGTTTCTATCAAATCTAGTCAAATCACAATATCACGTGGTATATTTATTGAAGGGAATATATTTTTCATCGGTTAAGGTCAATCAGATGTTATAAAACACACACATTCTTAACCTCATAGACATTTAACATGTATGTGCAAATGCTCAAATCGATTGTTGTGTTGCACTTTTAGTAACATAACCACTTGCCTTAAACAGAATACGTAAAAATGTTTTAGCCGTGAAATTTACTTTTTAAGAGCTGAATGAAGTTCATTTAACAAATTCTACAGATATATAAACAGAAGTCAATCACTTAACAATTATTTTAATCAATTATTTGTGAAATATTGCATAACGGTGAGCCTATACACATTAATCAGAAATAGTATATCATATTCAATTAAATTCAGGTCTAAATTATTCTTAAGAAATGACTGGTTCAATTTGTACGCAAATATAGTTTATGTATGTATGGAATTATACTTGAGGATAAGAGCTGGCAAACATGCACAAAAAGATGTTTTGAGAAATCAAATGTAATTTAAGTGTGTAATCCTTTTTTACAAGCAGACTCACGGTTTAATGTAACCTCATAATGTATAATTTGTTGCAACCTCAAACAAATTGTATATACTGTAATTGTAAAATACACAGGTGTTATTCAATGTCACATTCACATTTTTTTTACTCTTTATTTTCGAGAAAATATCCGTTCAGGACTTTGCTCTTAGCACGTCTTATTATACACGTGGATGCGTGCCATCGAGGGAATGGGAATAACTAAGGTAATGGTTGAAATGCATATATTGCTCAAGCAATACACATTCAATCAAAAGCAATTGATCTTCGAAAACGTCTAAAATTGTACCCAAATAAATTTCTTCTACTGTTATTACGAAAACAGCTCAACAGCTCAACACGTGCGATTAGACGAAATAAATATTGCAATAATTTAAAATTGTCGTTCAGCAAAAATGTGTTACATCGGTGCACATGATTTACAATTCGCGAAGCTTCGGTGAATTATTCAACGGTAATGAAAAACGAACCATGAGGAGTGTGTTTACGTTGTGGTAATCACAGTCTTTGGAGAAAGTGTTGCATACATTGTTGTAGAGCCATAACACATGGAATGGTGTTACATAAACATACTAAATTTAAAAAACAGATATAATGGACACACATTGTTTTCTTAGGACAACAATCGTATGCCGTGTTCAATACTCATTATAATTCAAAATTATTCGAGATGGAATACAGTTATGGTTGCGCTTTTTGTCTTGTGATGAAAGGAAAATGTACGACAGCATGCGATTATCATCCCGCGAACCATTATCATCTCGCTCAATTGAAATATTGACAAGCAATTTTGAACATGTTGCAAAAGTGTTAAGCTTTGGGAAAAAAAATCTCGTAATTAGTTGATAAGAAAAAACAATAGAAATAAACAACAATCAGTGTATGTCATGGAAGTGTGAGAATATCTAAACAAAAAACACATACAAAGAAGTGAAATGATTGCGGACATAATACCAAAAGTTTAGTATTTGCACCATTGCACATTCTTTACTTCACGGTAGCGTAATGAATAGTGGCAGTAAAATGCAACATAATTATACATCATTGATACCTCTGCCAACTTGAAACTAAGTTGCGAACATTAACTTGAAAGATAAATAGCACACGTCAGTGAAGGTAACTGCTGTGATGCACTGCACACGTGTTGTGTTTTATCTCTAACAATATGAGATACGCGGTAATCAAAATAGAAATAAATACTCGAGTGCTTATCAGTAAGACGTTCGCGGCTGATAATATATAAATGGTAATAAATAAGTATTTTATCTTATTATTATTTATTAATACGTATTAAAGCACCGCATTGACTTGATAATTAAATGAAAGTAGTTTATTATCTACATGAACAGTATAAATTAACGCCCATAGTTACTTGTCACCTTTTTGGTATATACATCAACTGGTGCTATAGCGTTTCGCATGCAATTCAGTGTCACCGGTTGTGTGGCTACCATGAAGTGCTTGATTCTTGTTACTTGATTCATTGTTGACCCCATATATACGCAAACATGTGAAACTTATGCGGATTATCAGCCGATGGCTATTTTAACACAACCGACCGTATTCCAGTAATCAAATATCATATGCCCACAAAATATAAGAACCAATAAACCTTCAATTCGGATGTTGAGTGTGACCCATTCAGATGTTATACATCACATTTAAAGCCCAAACAGTACATATTTAAAATAAATAATCGAAACGTTGTATTTGTTATAAGCCCACTTGATCTGGTTGTGGAAGCTACAAAAACTCCAATAAAAGCATTTTCCTTCATTTATTACTAATGTGTTATTTTAAACAGTTTCACAATATGTATAAACAATATAATGTACACCATTTGTTAGTATAAACATTATATCGTTAATTGCGAACTGATATCGAGAGGGGATACTTTGCACATAACCGCCGTTCAGGAAAGAAACGATTTTCAGATCTAAGTATACATGTTGCTACAGATCTTGAATTTAAGCAATCGGTATGCATCAAACTTTCAAGCGTTTTGACACAAGTGAAGGATTTTTTTAAGTCGTATCTGTGAATTGATCGATACATTACAACACCAAAACACTTGATTGACAACAAGGAGTATCAGATACTGCACAAAATCGCAGTTCTTGTAAATGGATTTTTCACATTTACAGATGCGATTCCTCAGAGAGTGTTAGCATATTTGGTTCTATAAGTTTTCAAAGTATAATTAAATGTGCACATTTCGTTTAAGGAGCGTCATATCTGTTTGATTAATAGACTTAGAATCCAGAAGGGAACGTCTATAAAAAGTAATTGCGATCACGTGTAACGTGTACAAAAAAATGCAAACCTAAATTGTGTACACAGATGCACTAAAATAAAGAGCGTATTCACCAGTAACGTCTTTGAACTGGGCGTATTTATTTCTTCCATTTAAAATGCTGTATGACTTTTGCTGCAAACCAGGGAGCATCCAGTCTTACGTACAACAACTGTGTATCAGAACAAACTGTATACATATGTATTATATAATTGAAGAAATATGACACATCTAGTTTAATGTCACTTTGGAATCTCCTAAGTTATATAAAATAATTGAAACATGTCTAGACTCATTTAAAATATAATTCAGATGGACATACGATTAATTTAAAAACAATGTTATCATATGTATTGTTTTGATGAATTAAACATGTACGATATGGTATATATGGTTGGGAGGTGAACATAAACGTTGGTGCCCGTTGGTACTTTGTTACAGTAATACTTCAAACAGATAAATGATCGCTTTACAGAAAACGTTTAAAAAGGATTGTTAAACGTTTCGTTCGGTCATCGTTTATTAAGAAAAGGATGCAAACAATAAAAACATTATAGATAATAAGAATCGCAAAACTACGGAAACAGTGCCATGTAAGATAGTGCTGTTACCATACGATAGTCTTTTTTTTGTAATAAATCATATTCAAAAACATGTTACACGTGTCAGGCTGTAATATGTTTTTCACAATCAACATGTATAAGCAGTAATTATTTTCGTTACTATGACATATAATTTAAAAAAATAAAAAGGTCTTTAAGTTGGTGATTTGGAATGTAGATCTGAATACGTTGGTTATATGTCTATCAAAAGAAATGATGTATAATTTTGTGCGGGAACATTAAATAATACTGATTGATCATGAATTTGTTCCATTAGTGAATTATGTTTTTAAAAAATGAGAACGTTTCGCAAACTCACATGTGTTACGTCGTTAGTTTCAATAAGTGTTTCTTCCCCATTTTGAGTCGCTCATTATTGAATTAGCATACAACAAATTCAAACAACGAATTGAGAACAGTCACATTATATACTAATGTTTCAGTATATCCAGTGTATCCTCTTTTTTAAGAGCAGGTTCATATTTGTTCCGCTAACATATGCGTTTAGTTTTTATCATGACCTTCGGTGAAGCAACTAACCAGCGTCTGAGAGCGATGACCGTTTCACGTAAGGAGTGTTGGTTGTTTTACAAGCCTGGCAGTACCTGATGACTCGATAATGATGTGCCTATGAATCGGAAACTGCTAGTTAAGACCCAATTAGCTGCCATTATCGCACATGTTGGTCTTAATAGCGCTAGTGGATCACTTTGGCAGACTTTCTCAATGATCCATCAGTTTATCCGAGAATGCGCGTAATTTACCGGTTTCCTATCTCTTTAAGTGATCTTGTATTATACACCTTTGCATGTATCACTTCATGTTTTAACTAAGGTGTCAGATAAAATGGGTGTTGATAGACACCCGGAAGTTCATTTATTTATAAAGGTGATATTGATATCCAGGAGATAATGCTCCAATCTAGCATTTCTCCTGACACTAACAGTTTTTCAGAGTGATTATACTGATTGTTTAAACATCCACTCCAAACGCGCTGATGCACTGATCTTAGTTAAAGTCCCTTCTATAATCTAGTATTAGACACCATTAACTGTATCACTTCAACTTTTGACGAAGGTGTCAGATAAAATGAGTGTAGACAGACACCCGGAAGTTCATTAATGTATAATGGTGATTTTGATATCAGGGAGATAATGCTCCTAGCTAGCATTTTGCCTGACACTTGCAATGTTTAAGATTCCAATAATAATACTGGTTATTTAAACATAGATTTCAAACATATCTAAATGTGGTTTTGTCAAACTGAATATGGTTTAGCGAAATTATCATTTTACTTCATAACATCTAATACCATATCAGCATGAATGGAATTATTTTATCTACATATAGACTCTTTTGTTTATAGCAATAAAGACATTCGGGTTGAATTATCTGTTGTTACGAATAAACAAAGTTATTAGTCTATAAACCATACTATATTTATATGTAGAAATTTGCATGTAATCAAATAAATAAGTGTCATGTTTAAAGTTTCAAATCTGAGGATCATTTGAATGGGATTTAATAAACACATTAATTTATTTATTGACAGAAAAAACTATCAATGCCTGCAACGTTACGTGGTAGTTGATTGGTGTTTAAAGAACGTTTAACACTTGTTTAAATATTGAACATGCTAGAAACACTTCTGATGGTCAAACATTTGCGTTCTATTATTTCGCAGATTAATGTACCTTAGCGATGAACATTTGTATACAGCCACTAGTTTTATTCACAGTTTTAAAGGGGTTTATTTCCCAACCAATTACATATCATGTTTGCTATGTTTATAGGTTTTGTTGATAATTGTTAGGTCTCGTAGACGTTTAATTCCTATATATTTTTTATGATTGGAATACCGATATGAAAACTTCATTTATTACATTCGCATTACTTCTGTTTACAGTATTGTTATCGAGTGTTCATATTTGGCTTCTAACATTGCATGTAAACAGTTCACCTGGCATAGTTCCTTACTCCTTTACGATATTTAATGTTCGTATTAAGTTCTTTATGTAATTGTATTATTATCCGTTAAAGCTATGTGTTTATCGAAAATAACTAGCTAAGTTAAAATAATGTTATTTTGTTATACTCGTGTTGCTTCTTCAATTTATAGAACTTCTAAAGTCCACGGACTGTTAGCACAATTGATCATGACATTTTTATTTACAGTTTTTTAATCAACCGAAATTTGTGTGACATCGTAAACCGAAATAGTAACTGAACGTATAATCATAAAACAACATCACTAGCTTCTAATAATGACAGTATGACAGTATTTATTTAAATTATATATTAATGTTAACGTTATTGTTATTTAAACTGGTATTTAAGGTTCCTTAAGAAACAAGCCTAACGATTTTCCCCAAAAGTAAACACCACACTGTATGTATTCGTACATTTTTAATATTTAATAAACTTTTGCTAGTGTGAAAGATATATTAATGACACGCGAAGCATAAAATTCATGAGCATGTGATAATTTCTACAAACCGGTTAATTAAAAATTATAGTTTTAGTGTCGAACAAGTGTCTGGAATCAGGGGAGGGGGGCTTGCGTAATCGGGAATTTACCGGGTTTAAGTGGGGATAGTTGGAACTTATTTCCAAGATGGTGTCGTGTTTATGTCTTTCGTTAAGAAGAAGCTGGTATTTTCACCCGGTAAGCCACTTTGTATTTATATTTACTTTGAATGAATACACCATTTCGGCTCTACGGTGTTTGCGCTTCCCTCGGTTTTTTGTTTCAAGATCGTAGACGTCGGGATAAAAAAGTTATTGAAGGAAAACCGTCCAAACATCTGTTGTCTACTTAGGTTCCGTTCAAGAAATTGGATGTACCAATATCATGTTCTCTTATAAAATACAGTATTCACACAAGTGAAGAGTAAAATAGAATATAAATTACGATTATTCTATTTTCCCGACGTCTTTTTATCTCTCAAAAATTATTTATTGTCGAAATATAGAGGTTTAACCCCTCATTTTGGAACTGACTTCCTTTAAAGCACATTTTGGGACCTGTTTTTCAAATGATACATTGATCAGTCATGTGTTAAAGGGTTTTACACGAAATACCTACCCATCTTTAATAAAGTTTATGTGTGTATATCAGTATTATAGTTTTATAACATGTCATGGTGTATAATATAAGTGTTTTCTTAATCACGTTACTTACTATAGAATTATTATAATGCTGTTCAAAAACCCTACCGACCAACTGAATCAATTCACCTGTTTTCAGTAGGATGGGTTGTGGAGAGAGGCGATATACCAGATAATAGAATGTGTATCAGACTGTTTCAGTCATATTGGAATGAATTTAAGGTATTTTAAGACGTGTCGATCTTATTCTGATATGAAAATGTGTTTGTCCATTCTTTTTACCGTCTTTTCAGATGATGCAGGTCTCGGAGGGCGATCATTAGTGCACCTTTAGATGCAGTATATGTTATAAGGAAATCAAAAATAGAGGAGGACTGATATACCATCCCCAATTCATGGACCACATGAGTTTAAATGTAGAATATGCCAGGAAAAAATCATGTTTCAGAGACGGACTAAAACAGGACATAATGACACACAAACCCAACAAAAATATGCACAGCTGATGTTTGTAGTGTTTGTATCAACTCTACATACTGGTAGATAAGTCTGACATATAATTGTTACTAGTGCTACTTAATTACACTTTTCGTTCCGTATGTCATGATGTAAGTTTCTTTCATCATTTTTTTAATAATTAAAATAAACCATTATCTGTGTTACGTCATTTCTTTCAACGATGACTCTGTATACATTTTCAACCGTAATCAGCACTAACATACATGATAAAACATTCATTTCGGAAAGAATTCGTTATTCAACGGACATTAACATATACTTAAAGGGACCTGTTCACGGTTTGGTAAATTGACAAAATTGTAAAACACATAGGTTTCAGATTTGCAAAAGTTCGTTTCAGTTATGTTATTTTCGAGGAAACAATAAAACTGAACATGAACCATGCTCTAAAATATCTGTTTATTCATCTTTTGACGATTTAAAAACCTGAAAATGATTAAGCGTTGCAAACGCGAAACGATTGAATAATTTGGAGAGTTCTGTTATCGTTATATTTTATGACACTACCTGGATTGCTTATATAAAGTATAAAATACATGACATTCTGTATTACCACGGATGGCCGAGTGGTTTAAGCGTTAGTCTTTTACTCAACGGGTCAGTGGTACGAGCCCAGGTTGGATAGATTTTAAGTTGCGATGTTTACATTCATCAATTTAAAGCATTTAATGACAGATTTCAAAACATGCCAAAATCTGTGAACAAGTCCCTTCAAGATTAGCATCTAGTATTTAGAACAAACTAAAAAACATATCGAGATAAACCAATACTTTATTTTCTCAATACAACCGTCTTAAATAATATGTATTCACATAAATATAAAAGAGAAACAAAATACATCTTAAGTTCGAACGAAGCGACGTGTCCATGACATATCATTTGGCAAAACCTTATGCTATGTTGCGTAGAGTCATAATTTATTCTTTGTTATATACTAAGCAAGACACATTAATGTACCGCCTTAGATGCATATGTGTATTACTTTCACACTTATTTCACTTATTCAGTGTTTCAAAAAGCACCAATGTACCTTTATCCTCCATTTTGCGAACGGATGACATTTACATGTATGCTAAGAAATTCGTAGAATGGAATTTGGATTGAAACAGTCTTTATCAGATTAAAAGCGTTACAAAGAACGATCAAAAGTGCATTTGTTACACGTCTATGAGCTACCGATGAAAGGTTTTATCTACAAGAATCTACATATGTAATTGAAAGGCAAAACAATCATCAAAACTGTTCATGTTATCGCTGAACACCGATACCATCTTAACGCAGTTGAATTCGATTATATGCAAGACGGATATTCAAACACATTGAAGTTTTAATTCACCTTTACTATCAGTATAATGCACTTATTAATTATTGCATTTTCTAATTACAAGTATTTATAACGTTTATAGCAATACAATCTCAAATATTGCATCGCAAGCTGTGAAGGTATATTGTTAACTAATACATTAAATGTATTACATGTTCTTGTAATTGTTGTTTTACATAAATATATAATAACAAGTTCTGTTTCGAATTCATATCGTTTTATTAGTTATCAATGTCGATAATAAAAACACCAATAGTACATTGATTACATATATATTTACCATAAAATGATAATACATGTAAAAACTGATCATTTTTTATCCATTTGCAAAAGATACATATCCATCAACATTCCGCTGGCTGTCCAAATCATTATGTCTATGGTGATTTCTCGAATACAAATACAAGTATAAAAGTAAACATCTTACTAATGTAAAAGGTCCTTTATTTACAGCGGGTTTGCCATTGGTGAGATGACAACAATAAAGTGTGTACTGATATTAGAAAAGTCATTTTTATTCCATGTGAACTTTGTTAAATTAAAGATAAAACACCTTTTTTCAATTAAGACTTAAAGAGTTGAAACAGTAAATTTATTAAACAGATTACGATTGGAAAAGCCCAATGTTGCTCGAATTAACGCCTAAAAAACTGTACGACATATCCGTATCTTTTAAACCGAAATGTAATTACGGAGAATTGAAATTTTATGAAATATACGCGGCTGGTTGTACTCAACAAAATTTCAGAAAATGTGTGTGTTTATTAAAATAACAAAATTGACGGTGGGTTTAACACCTACATTCACTGTTTTTGCATCAACATCCATGTGTAAATTCACATCGACATTGTGTTAATGCAAAACGCAGTACAAAATATTTAAAACCTTGGAATTAAAAAAAAAAATCAGAAAATAATTTTTTTTTAAACCAGTATTGCCCTTGCTGTTGAAAACATTTATGCTCAATCGACGAGGACTTCACATATTGTATTCGTTTCCCTATTGAACATATATTATGTATAATTCTACATAACAAGTTTCGTGTTAATGTTTACGTGTACTCACCAACTAACTATTTGAACTTGAAACAAATTTAAAAAAAAATGTGCACTTAAATCAAAGTATGTATTGTTAAACTAAGACACCCACACAAAGCATCTTTAAATACGTTTTATACTATCAATTATGTAGCAGTAATTCATTCTTTAGTAATGAAATCAAATACACCCTGTACAACATGAGATGCTTGTCGGATTTTTGTATTTTGGAAATAAATAACAGTGACTAAAATCACTCCGAACTTGGAAAACAAATTAAAGAAATCTCTATTATTTAGATACTCTAGGTTTTTTCATAGACTTTTGTAGAAAGCATATTTGTCGTTAAAAACAAATAGTGAAAACACGCGCCTCTGAACAATCAACTGAACGTCGATTGATCCATCTATAATTACATTGAACGAAAGAGATTTATGATTTGTACCAAACATTCAACTTGGGGGTATTGATATAAATGTATATGTTTTTTCTTTCTTAAAATGTATTCTAGTGAACGTTTACTATATCCCATGGAACTGTGGTATAAAACACAACTTCTCTTCAATACAACTTCAAAGCTTCACAACAAGTATACAATATTTATTATATATGTATGACTGAATATATTTTATTATTTATTTTTATTTCTAAATGAAGGAACATGCCCCGAATATCCATTATATAAGAATCTGGAGAAGAATGACTTGTTTTGCCTATAGCTGAAGTGAGCAATTATATATTTGTCTGCAAACTATAAACATTCACTAGCGCCAGCCTTTGGTGTATCATTGATCAACGATTCTACATTGTTTGTGTAATATTAAGTCGGATATACACACACATAGCGATGATCAAAGAAACAACAAACATTTCCTAAACAAACGTCACATATACGCTTTGCAGTGTGTTTTGTGGCACTATTCAAGTAACATTAGTGTGCAAGTTTATTTGTAGTTCAGCCATGCAGTCATGTACCGGTACAATTTACCAGTAGATGATCGTTCCGCCTTTCTAAGGGTCAAAGATTGTTTGCTCAAGGATTAAACACGTAAAAATATTGTTGTATGTTCTCTTTTCTGTGGCTATTCAGTCAGAGCCATGCAATACACGGAATACGACACTGTGGTACTCGGTTGTTTCATTGTTTTACTGAAGTCGATTGTAACTGTTCCCCATTATCATTTATCATTTACCATTATGTCGTTAATCGATTATAATGCAAAATATATTGAACAGTTTAGTAAAGGTGTGATTGAACCCCGCATAAAAAATACGTAGTGCATCTTGAGGTTAAAGCTCTGTTTACGTCATATGCAAATCTGGCTCAAGTTTGTCAAGCTTCCCCAAGCGATAATCGTGATCTGCGGTAAATATCCGAAATTAATAGTCGAAAACATTTAATATGTAACATGTATATGTACACCAAAACACACGGACACATAATTCAGATTAACTTACTTTATTACCAACCCTTCGAAGCTTACTATCCGTAATAAGATATTGAACGCTGAAATGTATCCTGCATAATTGTTAAGCAGATCCAGGCGCAATAAAGCATGTGACTCTGGTCTGTATCGCAAAAGTTGCATATAATATTTAATTCGTGTATGTTATGTCCTTTAAGAACATAAAGTGACGATTGCTATCGGAAAACTAGTTGTAGTAGTATTTATCAACATCAGTAATTAAATATGAGATTAAGACATAAGGCGGTACGTTCAAATTTCATGAAACAATGGCTTTATAATCGTTCACCAATCGTCATTTGAGACTTAAGTTTAATTTCTATATAATATATGTCAGTGGTACGTTATCGTGCAAGTACATTTGAAGCTTACATTGATTAGAGAATAAACACTGCTACCAAGTGCAGTGTGTGTTTTTTTCCCATACACCACTTAATACAGAACCAGTCGGTAACAAAGGCGTTCCAAAGGAATAACATTTACCATGGTTATTTAGCCATTTATAATGAATCATTATGTGTGTGTTGCACTAGAAACGACCATTAATTTTATTGTCCGCACATGGATTTTCTCAACCTTTATGGAACTGACGGGCTTTAAAAAGTTAAATGAAATCGTAAAGTTTTCTTCAAAACTAAACAGCTCTATTTCTTGAACCCTATGGTAATGCATCAACGTGCACAATACATCTTCAGAAAAGGTTGCCTTTATCTGACTCTGTCGCTTAAACATAAAAAATATAACAATACGTTTACTATTTACTTTTAAATGCAGCAGTGAACAAGACTATGCGCTATGTTATATGTTCCCATTCTGTGTGATGCAATGTTTTTATACATTTTGATTTAGAAATGATTGGCATTGTAGGTGTGAATTGAGCATACCGAATGCAATACTGGCATTTGTTCTCATCCACGACCTTCATTTCTATCTTCAAAAACATGTTACAGCCGATTCATGTTAAATCCACCGGTAAGACATGGATGGCAGCCAAACCGAACGAATCAGTTTGATTTATATATGCGCTATTTAAAGAAGTACAAGTTTATAACGTATACAGCATGATTTAATGCCTGTTACTTGAGACAGCTTGTTACACTCACGACGTTCAGTTCACAGAATGATTAATGAAATAATGCGCTATTTAAAGAAATACAAGTTGATAATGTCAACACGATTTTTAATGCTTGTAACTTAAGACAGCTTGAAATACTCAAGACGTCCAGTTCACATACTGATTAATAAAAGACCCACACATCGTGGACGTTTCGCATTTTAAATGATGCACATAATGATTAATGAAGATCCACAAATCGGAGACGTTCCACATTTTAAATTGTGCAAAAAAACGGCTTCAAAAATGTTAAGTACCTTGTTCTCCCAGCTCTAGTTCGTTAATAATTCATCTTGTGTTAGATCGTTTTGCGTGGTGTCATGCAATTACCGAGATTATTTGGTATAACTAATGTTATTTCGACATTTACATGTGTGAGTCTAGGACACCACATGCAAAGGCATGTCTAATTTGGAACTACAATCTGAACCAGGTCTAACACAACTATATTGAAGAGTGTGTTATAAGCGTTTTTGTACAAATAATAGCAAATAGAAACCATATGATTATAATCAGAAACTGTTTTATAAATTCGAAATATAAATGTACAACAAATGCGCATCGTGACTACTGAAGATAAGTATCCCAAAATGTATGTATTCCGAAACGATGCTCTTAGCAAAACGTGCAGTCGAAAGTATTATATTGTTATTCAATCAGTACAAATTTAAGAGATCTCTCATCGTTTAAAAGCACTTCATACATTTAATATTATACACCTTTCAGGTGTTCGACTATGTTTGTGTCAGTATTTGGTTTTCAAATGCGTTAATATAGCAGAACAACCCATAAAAGTCGTCATAATGCGAATCATCTTAATATCAATATATCAACTTCTTAGACGCTTGATTAAATAATACATTACTCGTGTATATGTTTGATGGTGTTTATACATGTTAAGCCTCACGCTTTCAGCTTCAGAGTCACGTTTTAAGCTTAGAATCTCGCTCTCAAGCTAATGAGCAAACATTTCCCACGCATTTATAAAGTGATGGGCAAATGGTGTTTACATGTCGATTTTTGTGTATTGATGCTGTTTTGGAATCAAGTTTGGATCGTTGCGATTAGCTTCTTCTTGATTATATTAATATCAAATCAACCGAGCTCCCGAAACTATTCACAAGGTAGTGAAACGGCTAGTACATGTAACGAAGTTTTATTTGGTACGAATATTGAAATAAAGACATATACAGGATGCATATACATTCTTACACCGTCAAGATGCTGTTGTTTGCAAAACGGATAAAATCATGAAACGTTTACTCCAAAAAAATATGATTGTACACTCATTTTTAGAGTTGTTGTCTGTGCATGTTCTTTTGTTATGTGGTCAGTTTTTCAATTACAGTCCATGTACGCATTAACATCAACTTTTATTGAAGCGGAATAACGATAAAAATAATAACAACACATATTGTAAACAAACGTTCACCCTAATGAAACTTTCAACTTGAAACACATCTTGTAAATCAACTTCTGAAAACATATATCTTAAAAACAAATCAAAACACTGAAATGAAAGAGTAGTTCACATATGAAAAGCAAAACCTTTAAAATTTACAAATAACTGCCTTTTCAAGTAGATCTGGTCCTCTTTGATGCCCAATATTTTCTCTTCCCTGTGGGAAGAATATCGTTATACTTATAGATAAAGGTTTACACAAAATGTGAAGGAGATGGACAATTTATTAAGACACAGCTGGTTTCTTTAAGGAGGAATCAGTCTTGCCAAGGTGACGTTTACCTTCGCCCATGACGAAGACCATCCTCTACTGTTCCGGTGACGTGAATACATTTTCGAGAATATTAAAATGGGTTGATATTTTTACTTTCCTTTTTAATGGTGCGATATAAAGATTATTAAACTGTTGTATCCATAAATTGGTTTAATATTGCGAGAACAAATATTGACATTTAAATCGTGTATACTCGTTTCATTATTCTAATGGAATATTTATACATTTGTGCAATGTATGTGTGGTTGTATCGCATTTATTAAACGCCCTATTTGATACATGTACATGTTATTGAACAGATGTACGTTACGTACTATTCGGTAAAATGAATACAACCGCCAAATTTAAAATGGTATCCTCAATCAGGCGGAATTGCACTGGCAAATTGACTTTAGAAACATGTCAAACCAAACGAATTATTTTTAAAAAAAGTTAATGTTTAATATTAAAAGTTTTATTTCTGGCTTTTTTCTTCTAAAACAGCTTGTTAAACACACACCAAAAAGTTTGATATATGATCCACATATTACAGAGGAGTCACAAATAAAATACTGAACAGTATGTATTATTTTTTCAAAGGTATTCTCCCCATATATTGATAATGGCTCATTTTCCGATTTATCATTTTGTGTGTTCTCTTGATACCACAAATATATATCATCATTCGTCTTCACTGTTTTGACAATGAATGTATGTTTGTAAGACACGTGTAATATTATGTCAAATTGTCGAAATTCAATGAATTTCTCTTTGAAATAGTGCAGCGATTCAAAATCTAGCTAACACGAGGGTAAAATTGAAAATGATGTTGATACTCAAGAAAAGTAAAAAACGGTATCAACTCCGAAATATATATAAAAAACAACAGTATTACACAAAGAGTTGCAATTTTTATTAGCTTATACATATAGCGTAGAAATCATTTTTTGAAACATGCAGACGATTAATTTTATCGTGCTGGGACACTTGTGCGAATAATCACAAACACCATTTTATATCTGTTTTATATTTTGTTAAGTTTTTTGTCAGGACCAAAAATGACATTGTTACAAAAAGAACCCGTCAACAAATTTACGTCAGGTAAAGATTGGAAACTTCTCAATCAATTTCTTATAATAATTGATATACAATTGACCTTGAAAGTTGAACTTGACATTTGATCTCTGTTGTTTTTCATAAGGCTTGTAACATCTTTATAATTATTTAAATAACTCGTTTTGCTCGGGACTATGTTGTGACCTTTAACATTTGACCTTGGATTGTGAATAACATTGACGTATTGGCCTAACGTAGTCTTTTTCGCGACACTCTGTCAAAAACGTCCTCTCTCTCTCTCTCTATCTCTTCTGCAAAGGTATTTCACAATCAATCTATGTTGGGCTACAATTAAATGTTACGAGCTGGTTTCTTCCATTTCACTTAGGGCATTAACCCGTGACTTTATTCCCGGATGTAGTGATCTTTATCTTTACCATGACACACTTATGACCATGGTTGTCGTTTCTGCTAGGTTATTTACAAATCAATCCATCCAGGCCTAAGTCATGCTCCTAGACAAAGTGTTAAAGACTGATTTGCTAAGTAAGACCTTTGAGATATAATTATGACCTTAACTTGGACCTTAACACATTGTTCTTTCGCACAACCTGTTTTCGAATTAATATAACTGCAAACAGTATGCCGAAAGGTGGAAAGTGTTTCATTAATGCGAAATATCTTTAAAAAAATATATAAAGCATTGGTAATGTAACTATGAATGAAGAAAGTTGTTGTATCGGCACTTGATCACTTGTCTTCAATAAAAGCCTAGACGTCTCTCTTACTGTTTCAATATTCTTAGAGTTAACGAAATACTTAGCTACTCGAGTAGCATTAATAGTTGCATATCAATCACCTGCACGAAATAACTATTTTTCTCAAAAATTCAAACTGCAAACTGACATAAATATATTTGTGGCATTAACATTGTGAAAGCAATACAAATTTCGCGCAATTAAAATGACAGTCGTTTATTGAAGCTTACTAAAATATTACATGCAACAAAGTTGGATTGAGTCGGTATTTGTTTCTTTCGGTCATGGGGTTTAACACCGTATTAGTTTCAGCTGTTTGAACAAAGTATATTTAATGAAAGTTGAAGATATATTCTTGAACAATTATTTAACAACCTCTGCTAAATATATTTCTCACTATCATTGTAGAAATAATTGGACATATCAAAATAACAACACCTTCCCAATGTGCTGTACACATATCTGGAATAAGGAGTTATATCACCAATCACTGGTAATTGACATTTGCCTTAGAGTAGCTGGCAAAGTGATAACATCGGTATTGTTAGCAATTACTTGAGAATACAAGATGTCGGAAACAATTATTGCGATAATTACATAAAGTAACTAAACACATTTATCAGACATGTGATAACACTAAAGCACTACGGTATGCACCTTTCACTTACGTTAAAAAAATCCTTCTAATTAAAAAAATGGGAACAATTACTTTATTTCGTTGCGTTTGTTTGGGTGTTTTCGTCTTTGTTGAAAACAATAACATATATTTCTAAATTGAGGACAGAATTTGTATCAAAGCGTCTCGAGGCGAAGTCGGTAAAACGAACAAATGTTTCTGCGATGTGTTGTCATTCTCTGGCATTAGGCTGCAAAGGTTGTATAGTATAATCGACGCCAAAAACAAACCCTGTATCTTTATTTAAAACTGTTAGTACAAGTCTTCTTGAAAATCTAGATGTTTTTCTGTGAAGTGTTGTGTGCATGTAAAATTTTCATTTAGTACAACAACAAATGTGTTGACTATATTATAAGACATCGGTAGGTTTCACTGGATCAATCAAACTAACACTATACGAGATTGTAAAACCTAGGGAAATGCAGTAACAGGGACAACAACGTAAGACGTAAGAAGCTCATCTCAACACCAAGTGCTAATGGTAAGCTACTATAATGGTAACATTATGTCCAGCGTTCGTCGTTGTCAGTCGTCAATTTTTAGATCGTTACGACTTTAAAGGCCACACGTTTCATCTGATCTTGATCAAATTTGATCGGAATGTTTTTCTTACTATCTAGCCCGGGTTTGAATCTGGGCAACATGTGACCGAAAACTATGTCATACGATCAAAATATTAACACTTTGTTACCAGTCTAGAATATACATGTATAACTCAATATTGATGAAACTTGGTCGGAATGATTTTTATTACAAATATATGTCATTCGTTCGACTTGAAACAATTGTCGGAAGAGATATTCCAATTTGGTGGCATATCAAACGAAATACATCTTTTTGTAAAGAAATAAACAGATTACATTTTTTTTAAGAATGTTAATTTTCTAAAAGGAAACAATTATCTTTCACTTCTTTGATCGTTTCTGTTTGTGTACAAACAGGCAAAAACTAGGACACCAGATCAAATCTTTGAAAAACATTGTAACCACTCTAGAAGACCTATGCATTACGTATCGTTTATATTGACAAAACCTACGGCAAGTTCGTATCTGTGTTGTTCATATCGGGTTACGACTTATTTCTTGACACTCTACTTCGGGACGTTTTTGATGAGTCGTTCAGTTAAATGGTGATAAAATGTGTGGCTTACACGGATACAAAGTCCAAGCAAGGTTTATGAATACTAGGTCAATTTTATCAAATAACACGCAATAATTTGTATTTTAAACATTCCAACAAATGCTCAAATATAAATGTAATCAACGTTTACATGTTGCTTTTAATGAACATAATTGTACAGAAAATTTATATATAATAAAGCGGATATTTAATTGTTCATCATGTATTCATTCGAGTGTTAGCTATCACACATCAAACAGCTTTTGTTAAACTGTAATCTAGGTAATCGAAGTTTAAATTTGTCATGAGTGCACATGATACAGACTTAAAATGTTTACACATACATTTTATCAACAATATATTTCTGCGTAATTCAATTAAATAGCTATCTTAAATAAATCTATAGTGCACATTGATTAATATATTAGTCATTTTTATCAAAACGATTGTCGGCAGAGATATTCCAATTTGGTGGCAAATCAAACGAAATACCTCGTTGTTAGAACGTTGACTTTCTGCGCAGAAATTCTTCCGACAGTATATATAATTATACTCGCTTTCGTTCATAACAGCTATTGATATCATTAGTATAACGTAATCGAACGCATTTAACTGGTTTAACATCTAATACGGATATTTATTTTACGCAAGTGCGTCCGTTAGATTTGTACGCAAATAGACTTTATTTACTAATGGAATTAGACTTGAGAATTAGAGCTGGACATCACGCACAAGAAGATGTTTTTAGAAATCAAAAATGTTATTAAAGTATCACTTTTTACAAGAAGACTCACTGTTTAATGTTATCTGGTTATGTATAATATGTCGCAACTGTTAAAATCCATAGAACGTGTATATACTATAACTGTTAAATGCACAAGTGATATTGAAAGACATATTAATTTCTTGTTATAATTTACTTTCGACACAACATCCGTTTAGTTATTTGCTCCAAACAAGTCTTATTCTAAACGTGGATACGTGCCGACGAGGGAATGAAACAAACTATGTCATGGTCGAAATGCATATACATTTATATCGCAAGCAATAAACATTCAATGCATGGCAATTACTTTTGTTTCTCTTCAAAAAAGTCCAAAATAATATCCAAATAAATGCGTTCTACAGCTAGTTAGATAACAGCTCAACAGCTCACACGCGCGAATAGACGCGATACATATTGCATTTGAAATTGAAGTTGAGCAAACATATGTAACATCGGTGCAAATGATTCGTGCAGATTCTGAGATTTTATTCAACGGTAATAAAATCCTAAACCTGAGTGGGCTCATGAAGTAGTAAACATAGTCTTCGGATAAAACATTGAATTCATTTGTAGAGCAATACAATATATAACGGTGTTACACAAACATACTAAATTTAAAAACAGATAAAATGGAAACACATTGTGTTCTCATGACAAAAGTCGCATGTGAGTGCAATACTCATTATTAATCAAAAGTAATCGAGACGAAATTCATATATGGTTGCGCTTTTTGCCTTGCGATGAAAATACTATATACTGCAGCATGCGATTATCATCCCGCGCACCATTATCAGTCCGCGCACCATTATCATCTCGCGCACCATTATCATCCCGCGCACCATTATCATTCCGCCCATCATTATCATTCCGCGAACCATTATCATCCCGCGCACCATTATCATCTCGCGCACCATTATCATCCCGCGCACCATTATCATCCCGCGCACCATTATCATCTCGCGCACCATAATCATCCCGCGCACCAGTATCATCCCTCCCACCATTATCATCTCGCTCTAGTTAAATATTGATATGTCATTGTGAACATGTAGTTAAAGTGTAAAACGTTGGTAATCAGTGGTTTCTCTTAATTACTGGATAAGAACAAAACTATGAATATTATGTTTGTTTTTCAATTTGCGTCATGGAAGTGGTAGAAAATATGAACAAAAAAACAACAAAGAAGTGAAATGATTGCGGACAAAATATCAACAGTTTTATGTTAGCACCATTGCACATTGTTTACTTCGCGGTACCGTAATGAATAGTGGGAGTTAAATGCAACATAATTATACATAATTGATACCTCTGCCACCTTGAACATAAGTTGCGAACATTAACTTGAAAGATAAATAGCACAGGTCAGTGAAAGCAACTGCTGTGATGCAGTGCACAAGTGTTGTGTTTTATCTCTAACAATATGAGACACGCGGTAATCAAAATGGAAACAAATACTCGAGTACTTATCAGTTAAGACGTTCGCGGTAGATAATAAATCATTGGTAATACATAATTATGTTATCTTATACTTGTATAACATTACGTCGTATTAAAGCACCGCGTTGACTTGATAGTTAAATGAAAGTAGTTTATTATCTTCATGAACATAATAAATTAACGTCCATATTTACTTGCCCCTTTTTGTCGGTTCATACTTATACTTGAGATATCGCGTTTTGCATGCAATTCAGTGACAACGGTTTTGTGGTTGTTATGCTACCATATAGTGCTTGATTCTTGTTACCAATGATTCTTTGTTAAACCCATATATACACAAACATGTGAAACTGATTTACACCACCGACTTAATCTCTGGGATCACATGTCAGAAACGTATAAAATATAAGACTTAATTAAACATAAATTCTGATGTTTTGAATGACACATGCCGATTTCTCATATAACATTTAAATCCCAAACAGTACATATTTAAAATAAATAATCGAAACGGTGTATTATTTAATAAGCCCATTTGACATGATTATGAAAGCTACACCATTTATAATAAAGCTATTCCCTTCATTTATTACTAATTTGTTATTAACTACAGCATTACAATATTTATACACAATATAAGATATTCTATTTGTAAAAAAACAACATATAATTAATTGAGAACTAATTTTCGAGAAAGGATACTTGACCCATAACCGCCGTTCAGGAGAAAAAAACGATTTCCAGTTCTTAATATACATATCACTACAGATCTTTAAGTTTAGCAATTGGTATGCATCCGACTTTCAAGCGTTTTGACGCAAGAGAACGATTTCTATATTCTTAAATGTGAATTGATCGATACATTACACCATAAAAACACTTGATTTACAACAAGGAGAATCAGCTGTTAAAGATTATCGCAGTTCTTGTAATTGTAGTTTTCAAATATTCGGATTATTCGGATGCGATTCACCAGAGAGTGATTTTTATGTTAGCAGGGAACGTCTATAAAACGTTATTGCTATCACGTGTAACGTGTAAAAAATGCAAGCATACATTTAGTAAACAGATGTACTAAATTAAAGAGTGCATTAACCAGAAACGTCTTTGAGTTGGGCGTATTTATTTTCTTCCATAAAATATGCTTATGGCTTTTGCTGCAAACCAGAAGCATCCGGTCTAACGTGAAACAATTGTGTAGAATAAGAACATATTGTATTCATTCGTATAAAAGAAATATGCACACATATGTTATGATACTTTGAAACCTCACTATGTTATTTAACATAATTGAAGCTTGTCTAGACTCATTTTGGCTATAATTCAGATAGACATAAGATTAATTGAAAAACAATGTATTCATATATTTTGTTGTTGTTCATTTAACACGTACGCTAGGGTATTTATGGTTGAAAGGTGAACATAAACGTTGGTGTCAGTTGGTACATTGCTACAGTAATACTGCAGAGCTAGAAATGAAATTATCGCTTTGCAGGAAACGAAAAAATAAAAAGATTGTAACAAGTCTCGTTCGGTAACTGTTACATTAACACTGATACCAACGATAATATACACGAATATACTATAATAATAGAAAAACTACGGAGCATTATCAAGTGAGATATTGCTGTTACCATCCGATAGACTTCTATGTTTGTTGTAAAACATATGGGCAATCACCATTCAAATACATGTAAAAACTGTTAGGCTTATATTTGCATTTTACAATCAGCAAGTATACGCAGAGATTATTATCTGTATTATGACATTTGAATTGTAAGAATACAAGGTCTTTAAGTTGGTAATCTTAAATTAATGAAATAAATAAATGAATTAATTTTATGAAACAAACAGTAATCCAAGCATAAAAACATAAACTTGGTTACGCCGGTATTTGTGCGTTTTTCATCACTGTTTCGAGAAGCTCATTATTGAATTATTCTAAAACGAATTAAAAACAAATGCTTGAGAACAGTCACATTATACATATATATATATATCATTATATATGAAACGCGGTATGTTCGTGTACTTGTGTTTCAGTATATCCTCTGTTTTAAGAGCAGGTTCATATTCGTTCCGCTAACATATGCGTTTAGTTTTTAACATGACTTTCGACGAAGCAACTTACGTGCGACTGAGAGCACAATTACCGTTTGACATGAGGATTGTTGGTTGTCTTTACAATCCTGGCGATACCTGACGACTTGCATATGATGTGCATATGATCGGAAATTGCTCGTTAAGACCCTTCAAGTTGTCATTATCTCGCACTTTGGTCTTAATATCGCTAGTAAATCACGTTGGCAGGCTTTGTCAATGATCCATCAGTTTATCCAGGAATGCGCATAATTTACTGGTTTCTTATCTCTTTAAGTAATCTAGTACTATACACCTTTGACTGTATCACTTAAAGTTTTCACGAAGGTGTCAGATAAAATGGGTGTAGATAGACGCCCGGAAGTTCATTCAGTTGTAATGGTGATATTGATGTCCAGGAAATAATACGCAAACCTAGCATTTTACTTGACAATTACAAAAGTTCAGATTCCAGCAATAATGCTGGTTATTTAAACATCGATTTCAAACGCGCTGGTGCACTAATCTTATTGAAGGTCCTACTGCACAAGCACTATATCCATTGATTTGTTCAGTGACATCTAACCGAGGAAAATAAAAAACATACATTATCAAATTAGACTTAATAGTTTCTGCCAATACAAGCTATAGCGTGGGATACCTTTGGACTTAATCGATAATGTATGTTTAGTTTCATGTTAAGATTACATATATTATGCGCACCTAGAGCTTCCAAAGGTTAACAAATCTTAATGTACTTTTCACAAACCGAATAGTTTTAAGTGAAATTATATAATTTGCTATATGAAAACGAATACCATATCAGCATGAATGGAATTATTTTATGTCGATATGGACTCTAAATAAAAGAACAGGACATAAATGCCTCTGTTGAACATAGCAATAAAACATTCAGGTTGCAGTGCCAGTTCCTACCTTTCCTAGTGTGAACGATATATTAATGACGCACGAAGCATAAGACGCATATTCACGAGCATGTGATAACTTTCACAAACCGTTTTATTTTAATTATAGTGCTAGTGTCGAACCTGTGTCTGGAATGTAACCATTCAATTGATATTTGGATATTCAATTAACATAAAACATAACATCATATCAACTTTGTTTATTGTTTTGTTTTACTTGCGTCATGGACATATTCTTTAAAACACATATGTGATGTGATGTGTACTCGGGAAACCAAAACACTTCACAATATTATATTCGGTACATACATACCCCTTAATTTATACAACATGCACAGCAATGCTTGCAATACTGGTGCATCGCAACAAAAAAAGTATTCGGAATATTGTACATTTCGTAGCTATGACATATATGTCTTATGTAATCTGTTATTGCCAGCTGTCTGTTAAACATAATACGTTGAAAGACGTGTATGCTAACAAGAGACAGAGTATCACAAATATAAAATTCATCTCTACAAAACAGTCACATAACTGTTACTTAACTAGATCTGTATTTCTGGTACCTGTATGCGCTTCTGAGATTAGCTGTCAAGTCATTAATAGAAATCGTTTGATTGGAAAAGAATTGATTTTTGCTTACGTGCCTATTTGTGTAACTTTGTTTAAGATTCTACGAAAAAACTATGTCCGCACTTTGAAGATGTGGGTATATTACTTTACTCCTGTCTGGCGGTAGGTCGGTAGTTCACTTGACCAGTCAATCGGTCCGTAGACCTCTTGTCTTCGCTCAATATCTATCTATCTATCTATCTATCTATCTATCTATCTATCTATCTATCTATCTATCTATCTATCTATCTATCTATCTATCTATCTATCTATCTATCTATCTATCTATCTATCTATCTATCTATCTATCTATCTATCTATCTATCTATCTATCTATCTATCTATCTATCTATCTATCTATCTATCTATCTATCTATCTATCTATCTATCTATCTATCTATCTATCTATCTATCTATCTATCTATCTATCTATCTATCTATCTATCTATCTATCTATCTATCTATCTATCTATCTATCTATCTATCTATCTATCTATCTATCTATCTATCTATCTATCTATCTATCTATCTATCTATCTATCTATCTATCTATCTATCTATCTATCTATCTATCTATCTATCTATCTATCTATCTATCTATCTATCTATCTATCTATCTATCTATCTATCTATCTATCTATCTATCTATCTATCTATCTATCTATCTATCTATCTATCTATCTATCTATCTATCTATCTATCTATCTATCTATCTATCTATCTATCTATCTATCTATCTATCTATCTATCTATCTATCTATCTATCTATCTATCTATCTATCTATCTATCTATCTATCTATCTATCTATCTATCTATCTATCTATCTATCTATCTATCTATCTATCTATCTATCTATCTATCTATCTATCTATCTATCTATCTATCTATCTATCTATCTATCTATCTATCTATCTATCTATCTATCTATCTATCTATCTATCTATCTATCTATCTATCTATCTATCTATCTATCTATCTATCTATCTATCTATCTATCTATCTATCTATCTATCTATCTATCTATCTATCTATCTATCTATCTATCTATCTATCTATCTATCTATCTATCTATCTATCTATCTATCTATCTATCTATCTATCTATCTATCTATCTATCTATCTATCTATCTATCTATCTATCTATCTATCTATCTATCTATCTATCTATCTATCTATCTATCTATCTATCTATCTATCTATCTATCTATCTATCTATCTATCTATCTATCTATCTATCTATCTATCTATCTATCTATCTATCTATCTATCTATCTATCTATCTATCTATCTATCTATCTATCTATCTATCTATCTATCTATCTATCTATCTATCTATCTATCTATCTATCTATCTATCTATCTATCTATCTATCTATCTATCTATCTATCTATCTATCTATCTATCTATCTATCTATCTATCTATCTATCTATCTATCTATCTATCTATCTATCTATCTATCTATCTATCTATCTATNCTTTGATTGATATGATGGTTATTTGAGAGTAGATTTAGACGCCTAGACGTTCAAAGGTCATCGGCACGGGGTCTTGTTACACTTAATTATATAGGTGCACTTGTCCGTTTTAATGTCATTAATACCATAATAAAATACATGGATCAGTCGTTCACTCAAAATATGAACATTGAACATTGTATTGATACATAACAGTTTTGCCACCATTTAAGGCATTTGAGCAGTAAAATGTAATCCTCTTGTACAGGGTGTTTTTAGAAATACTTTTCCAACCAGTGTCTGTAACCATATATGATTCCGATTTAAAAATGTAGTTGATTGACATATTTACAAAGTGATAAATGGTGGGAGCAAACATGGTAACAAACATCTCTTGTTTTGTGTGTAAGTGTGTGGAGAACGTCGTGTACGTCTTGTTCATAAACATAAAGGTACTGAATGAGACGAAGGTAAGAAACAACTTTTGCGAGATGTTCAGGCTTTCATACAACTTATCTTATGTGTTCAACACGTACTTTGTATTTTATCTCTTTGTTGCCGCAATGGCTCTCTTAATTTGTAACGTATTCAAACGAAACTTGCTGAAATCAAATACATTTTTTTTAAATTTTTATTTTTAATTTGTTGCCAAGTATCTTATTGTGTATTGTATTACTCGTTTTTTGAGTTAAAGCAGATATTCATAATTATGCATTATAGTTGCTGTGTATAACATCATAGAATTAACAGTGCAGCGAAAAAAACTTTTGCTTAACGTTTTTCCAATGGAATAATGATTATACAATCGTGAATAGATTTAACATGTATCAGTCATATAAATGTATATTTTCGAGTACAACACATCGGGGAAAACATGTTATTTTGTAAGAATCATATACTCATATGCATGATTTAAAAGAAAATCAACCCTCTGAAAGAAACACAAATAATATACGTCGTTTTAGATGGCCTGTGACATATGGTGATCAAGTATTTAACCGTATACTACTATATATGTATCAATATAGATATTACAACTACGAACACAAAAATACTCATGACTGCCAACTTTATATTATAGTGTAATTGTCATGAACGTTCACTTGATAACCCATACACAATTCATACTTTAAGATATTACTTGAAAGAAAGATGTGTTTAACACCTTGGGTGCAACGTTAACTCATTTCGCTTTCAATTCATTCTCCAGTGTTGCAAAAAGCACAAACGCAAAACGTAACATTATACTTCTGTGTGTGCGAATTGATAACAAATACAATTTTGACTGTTGAGATAGTCAATGAATGGACATGTGAGTAAAAAAAATCCTTTGGAAGTATAACAACTGCAACGATACATTTCTTTGAGCTACCGATGAAAGTATTTTATTTTAATTAAAACATGTGTTTATTCAAACGATAAATGCAAATTATTAGTGTGTACTTTCAGCGATGTCATAATGACAAGAACTTTAAACTATTTAATTATTATTCATTTCCATTATATGTTTGTCTGCTTAATGAATTTGCATAACATCTGTTTATATAATTTAACTTATACCTTATACAATGTTACATACATATTATTTGCTCAACCGTTACGTGTGCTTCATCATTAAACGTATGAACTTGTGAACGTAAAACTACACCTGCAATTCAGTGTATATTAGTTTAACCAAAACACTTACGAGAGGCACCTTTAAATGACGTTAACAAACCAATATTGCAGAATAAATTGTGTCTTCAATAAGATGCCTGTAGCTATTCAGTATTCGGATAAACAACGATCTTGCAAAACACATGTTAGAAAATACTGTTATTAATGTGCATACTCTAATTGTAATAAACTGGGTTACACTAAATATTTATCGCGGAAAACGAAATGTGAGAACATGTGTTTTTGAACTTTGAACATTGATGCCTCCTTTGATAACATAAAAACGGAAGACATAGAATATTTATAGTGTGCACCAAACATTGCACTGGGTGGTATTACGAGTGATTTACCTTAAGTTATCTGTTTTGTTTACGTTCCCGTGCATAAAACGTAAAATCTGATGTATAATGTAAACAAACTTCAAAGATTTACAATAAGTGATACATTAACGAATGGAGTTATACTTCTGACGTCATTCCATAAAACAGATCTACATGCTTATCCTAGTTACCTACACATAAAGTTCTTAATCGAATTGTCATCTGTTGCGGATAGAGTTGAAATCAACGACGTGAGAGCGCTGTTGTATTACTGAATATTTAATATATATGCTTCTATGAAATGTGACAATAAACAGAGGCTTGTTAAACATCTTATCAAATTATGTTTAATGCGGATAAATTTGTTCAAGTAATTCATTTACAGTTGTGCACGGAGAAATCAATATTTTAATTTAACGAAAAAACATAATCAACTCTATACATATAATTCTATTTTAACGCCTTTATCATTCCTTACTTCATATACCTTTATTTGAAATTAGCCAATGCAGCATTATTGGTAACACTGTAAAATAACGAAAGGACCTTAAAGAACATGGTATCGTTGAAAATTAATAAATTGTGTTGTTCAATTTTAAACTTCTTTTACCTGTAATAATAAACAGAGAAGATATATTTCATATTTATATCGGTTTTTATATGATATTTTTAGATAATGATACTCAATATTCAACAGTTTAGTTAAAATGTGTATTTACTAGTTAACAGAAAAATTAAGCACATTATGGAAATGTCATAGGTATGCACATCATAAGTTTTGAATACTACAGTGTAATGCGTCGTTTGGCTACCAAAGTCTTAGATATTCTGTGCAAATGGTCTAAACCAACACATTTTCACTCAATACATTACTTTTGTAATTGATAAATGGGGGTTGAACAAACTTGAAACATTTTTTACTTATCTTTTTTTAAGAAACGGGAATGTCGATGACCACTCACTCGATAATTTATTGAAACCATCTTCATAATTAGGATATCAGTTTAATGTGCAATTTTGTCTGGGGAACTTGCGAACTGACACACGATGGAAAGGAGATCAATAGATTTTCACAAAACGCGTTTTTTCTCGGAATGAAACATTAATAGTTGTTTCAACAACGAATATATTTTCTTTCGTATAATTATACGAATATCATGTTTGCCTTTTCTCCCGTTTCACTGTTTGTTATGTTCTATGGCACGAAAACCCACCCACTTGATCAATGGACAAATTCTAATTAAATGATGAAATGATTAGTCTCGATTCGATGTAACACGATGTTACACTTTAATATTATAGCGAATCTCTAATTCCATTAGCAATTATAGACATAAGATAACCTGAAAATGTCACCAGACAAAATATTTTACCGTATTGTTATTTGGTGTTTATCTTCCACCCACACACATTTCGATTGCTGGTAATGTATTCGATTTTTTCAATGTTTGTGAACGTTTAACTAGAGAGTGTCTAAAAACGTTTTTCTAAATGTTGCCTAAATCAATTAAGTTCATTGACTTCAATATATTTTGCAAACAGTTGCAATGAAACGTATACAACGAAGCGTGGTGAAAATGTCTTCAAAGGTTCGGGAAATTACTTGTATTCAAGCCGCTCAAGTCAATATTTGCTTTCCCAAAGTAACATTGAAAATTTTCATCTGTATATCAATAACTGTTATTGTGGAAAGTGCGACAAAATGGTGAAATGGTGAAATGGTCAAGACGTTTATATTATGTTTACCGTTGGGCGGCATTTTAAGAGTATTAATAAATTGATATCGGTTTTCATATTCGATTTCTTTAACTATTATATTATAACTTAAGAAATTACATATTGTGCTTGCGACTTAATAAAATAAATAAAGTTCAAAATATATCAAACAATCTCAATATTATTTGAAACAAACAGAGGCCAACATGGCCATATATCGCTCACCTGCGTGATGATGGGTGGCCAGTCTTAAACTCACTTGCATAATTGTATAAGTCTTCGTAAAAGAACGTAATGTGATGTCTCATTCCAAATATCAAAGCTGCATACTTTAAGGTTTCAGAGAAGTATATTTTAAGGGCTATATGATTCAATAGTTATTTCACTTACGTCTATACACACTTTGTAGAGAATCACTATACAATGGTCCACACCAAATAATAAAGCTCTTACAAATGTGGCATCAGAAACGACTTTGTGTACGTTATTTACCATACATGTCTTTATTAACAATGTGAACCCTGGACCGTGGACATATATGACTACAGGGACATGATTTAAACAAATTATGTAGATAACCACTTTTTGATGCGACACAAAACATTATTAAACCCCTTACTATTGCGGTTTCAGACCAAAGTTATTTATTATACACATTTATAATTATCAATTATATGACCACCATAAGGCGTGGCCGAGTATGATCCTAGAGGCACAATTTTACGGAAGTGTAGGATCATTTTACGAAGTTACACACTAACTATTAAACACGTGACCCATGCGGTTTAAGAGTAGATTTTTTTATGATATGTATTATAAATATGAATATCAATAATGCGACCCCTGGCGGCGTGGCCAGTTAAACCTCATTGACAAGTTTATATCATTCAATAAAATAAGTACATGACTACTATACGATGTTACATACCAAATATTAACCCTTGATCCTTTCGTTTTCCGAGAGGACGAATTTTGAAATTGTTTACTATATAAGTCTTTATCAATCAAGTATTTGTCGCAGGGGCATGATTTGAACAAACTTTAAAGAGGGCCAATACGGCATTGGGGTACATGTCCTTTCTTAGGTGGGCCCATGTACTGGCCGTAGCCGCGAGTACTCACCCATTATCTCGGCAATTATGCAAGCAAGTATCCTAAGATTTTGCACGCAATCACACTATGCCGGCACCATATTTCGTACCGAACATTAAGCTGAGCTTGCATACCAATGTACATATTATGATAATTCCTATACATGTACCTTACGTATACTTATTCAAAAAAATAACAACCAATTTATATATTTTTGATTCCTAATGTCAGACGTAGGCTGAAGTGCACAAGCAAAAGGATTTCATAAACATGTCAAACTGAACTAATCAAATGGATGCCTAAGTTCGCACATTAAGAAATTCACGTTTTTATATAGCAGCATGATTGCTTTTGACTTGCTATTTAAAACAGCTGGTAAAACACTTCGATAAACTGACTGATGTTAGTCTGACTAATCGTCAACGGTTACAATAAAAATTATAAAAAAGTCGGTTTACAATTTTAAATTAATGTGTTCTTCTCACGATAGGTCTTAAGTGACGCATATTGTGATAAATCATTTTGTCCTTTGAGGTCGTTTCATTATAGGCCATATTTGCAATATTTACAAACTTCGTATACTTATACAACTTTTCTTAAAATACCGCTCTGTTGAAGTTATGTTTGCGAAACCCGCTGGATAACTGGAGCCAAGTCTTGCACACCACTTATTGTCGTTCAGTACGTGTTTCTAAATAAGTATAATTGGAAAAGTTACAATAACAAATAGGAGTTATATTCACGCAAAATATCTTTTAAAAAGTAGTAACTCATTATGTCGTGATTCATAACTGATTTATTTTCTCAACCCGGAAGAATTTAGATATGCAATAGTTGAAAGGGAAATACAAACCAAAAGAAAATATTATTTAAAGTCCGAAATATATCAAAACAATATTTGTACAAAGAGTTGGAATATATATCAACTTTTTTGTAATCTTAGAAAACATTTCTTTTAAAAAAACAAACTTCTAGGCTTAATTCGAAATCGGCTGAGCTACTGGAGTCATGTGTCGTAATACATAGCATCTGTGAATTCTGTTCTATATGTTTCTACAAAATAACAATTACTGGAAACGTTATTATGATAAATATAAAAGTGTTTTACTCATGAGCAATATCTCACTGAAAGCACGAAACCAGCATAAGGTAAAGCGGTTTATATGAATGTTTTAAATGCATTAAATTGTATTTGAGCATTACTCAAGGATGTAAAGCGAATTATGTATGCGATATATTATAGGATATTTGCAATGTATTTCGACACTGACACATGTCAGTAATGGTTATTAAATTGCCTAAAGAAGACAATACAAGCAGTTAAAGTCATCCTAATGACAATCGTGTATTAACGCTTTCTTAAAGGAGTTTAGCATTGTTCTTTAATCTTGTTTAATTGCGTTCGTTTCTATCCTCATCTCATCGGCCATGTATTCATACTGGCATGAAATTACTTGCACAAAGGGGGTTTAAAAACGTAAAGATTATCATTGTTTAACAAAGAAGCTTATAAAAGTCATCTGTGATATATTTCAGAAGGGCGTATTTAAGCTCATATATCTGCAATCGCAAAACCTTTTAATTGACAATCAGGGAAATATCAATCGTATGAAAATAGATTTATCTATTTTATTCAACTTAAATTGCTCAAGGCATATATAAAATAAGAGTTATTCACCAGTAACCGAGATTTGCCTCTGCAGTAGCTGGCGAAACTGTACCATCGGAATTACATGCAAAAACTAGAGACTCAAGACGTCGGAAACAATTGTTGTGATACTTAAAAACCTTCACCCACCGCATATCTGGAATGCGATACACTCGTTTAAAACAAACTTATGTTTGTTTGTTTTTGTTATTATATTTCATTAAAAATTAAATGAAATGGATTCCTTTTCAAAACACAAATAAACTGTGGGAATTGGGATGCAACTAGAAAACACTGCTGTCTTGAAAGTACTGTTGACATATCTAATTAAACTCATCTGTTTTGTATACGATACATGATGTGCGTTGTCAAGAAACAACTTCAGTTTGTCAATTATATAAATTACGCGTTCAACTACCGTAAACATTCTTCATTCTTTTAGTTTAGAACAATAAACCAGTTTAAAGTCCTAGTCTACAAACAACTTTGCAGAATCAGACTATATACGTTGTAAATATGCAAACATAACAGAACATATGCGGTTCTGTGATTTATGAAGAAAAATACCCTATTGGTGTTAACAGTTGTGAAAACTGTACAATAAAGTAATCCATAATTTAATTTATGTGCAGCATCTGTTATTGAATCTACAATGAATGCAGATGACAAGTTCTAAAGCTTTCTTACAACATAGATGCTCGTTCGTGTAACAATTCAGATTAAGTACTAAAGAATTAATTTAGCAGAATACGAATCATCTAGTCAATAAATAATCATATTTTATGTTAATTCGTAAATTGTATATGCATTTCTTACAAATTTTATTCCAGTGCGCAAACATCTGGCTGTTTCTGGACTTTCTAAGACAAAAAAGTTTGGCTGTTTGCTATTTATAACTTTAGATATCTTGCTGTTTATTATCAAGGTCGTTTCAACACTCTAGCTAACAGGTTCCAGGAACCAAATGTTTTTTTGCCGGTTATCAACATTATGGAAAAAATGGGGTCTTTCGTGTTGGTTCGGTATCTCTAACCATGTGCTACGGCCTGTTGCGTATTAGTAGTATGTTGTGTCTCCAGTGATATGGCTTTCGACCTACACAAACACGTCAGATGACGTGTCAAGATTAGCATTTATATGGTTATATGGTGTACGAACGATGGAGCAAGACAAATCAGTACCAGTAATGGACATACAATATCCCGCTCACGCAATTTAACCAGCCTCGTTTGTGTACTGTACATGCTATATTCAACATCGCAAAACTGTCCGCGCTAGCAAACAAAGATGGTCTAGTGTTTATTTAGTTGAAGGACGGCGATGCTCAGGTTATCACAAGTAATCTGCTCATTTACCAGAATGAACAGTGTTTGCATGCAATGTGACCCCTTAATTAGATAACGTAAATTTCATGCAGGCGCAGTGGGACTTGTTTCTGAAATGCCATTGGGCTTCCACCTGATGCGTTCAAGTTATTATCGGAACTACCTATCTAATAAAATTCGTGCTATGTACAATATTATCCAATTAATGCGAAGGAAATTCAGAAATCTGCCCCTACTTTGTGTTTTTTGGGAACATTATCTTGTTGTATTTTTGTATGTATGCATGTCTCTGAATGTGTAACAATACTTGACCATGCATTAATTCCAAGCATGTTCTTTGATCTAATATCCACCAAATAAAGTATGGATTCACATCAATCATTGTATGTTTAGTTAAATAACGTGAAATGTTCTAATGATTTTTAACATGAAACAGATAAATATATATTGCATTTTTATATTATGTGCAGCTAATGCAATGTTAAGTATGTATACACATTAATTATACACAAATTAAGTATGTTCCGACCTTCTATGCAGTGTTATTTAATTTGAATCCGTATTGCTCTATTCGGTGTCTTTTAATCCATAAACCACACCTGTGTGAATTATTGTGTACATTTAACAACCTCAAATATAATAATAAAAAGAGCTCATAAAACAGGAGTCAAACAGTAATTAACTTGAACTTCATTCTCTTTAATTGCTGTGTTATTTGAATGGTGATGCCGTAAAGTTAATTTTATGAACTATTAAATGTCTAGGTCCCTGTGTAAAACTTACAACACCCCCTTTGGTTTCCAATGCAGCTAGTCATTTTACAACAATTGTCTTCGTAATCAGATACGCTTCTTTGCTTCGGTGTTAATCAACGGTAATTTCATTCGGATGCATTGACCAACATTATATTTTATTTGTTGGTGTTTTAGGACCAAGTGTATATTTCCTGTATTATTAAATTCATGACATGCTTTATCAACCATGTTACTTGACTATTAATAGAATATCAAATCAGTGTTATTGAAAAGTTTTATAATATTATAATGTGTAAAGCGCAGATTTAGAACTGGTATTCAAGTTTGATGCTTGGAAACAAAACGATTTACCTTTCTATCATTTATAATTTAAAAATTCGAAGGCAGTAATGATAACCATCACCACTACAAACCCTCATATGAAGTTATTATTTGTGTAATAAAAAGCTCATAAAACAGCAGTTGAACAGAAATTAAATTGAAATGAATTTGTAAATATTCATACGGTTCACTTTATTACAAACGTGGAAATTGTACATGTTTGCAAAGGCCCCATGTGGAACCTGTTATAGTGAATATAGCATATTTTTGTGTCGCATGTTTATCCTGTCGTGCTTTCATTTTGGACTGATGTGTAATAAATTCATGGTTAAGGCAGGATGATTGGGACTACAAACACAGACATTAACTAAACAAGCAAAATAAAATTACTGAAATGATGATTGTTACACATTTATAATTGACATACTCGTGATATCTAGGAATCTGTCATTAAGGGAACAAAAGCTAAGGTAGGAATATGATCGAACATTAAGATAAATACTGTTTTAAGAATACCGGTTCTTAAAAGTGAGCAACCGTGTAATTAAATTTTCCGGATAGCAGGCACATCTGAATGGTCGTTGTAATGACGGGCGTATCGTGTTACACCACGTTACATGACATACACAACAATGGGGCATTCAGTTAACTGATGCTGACCGTAGGTTTCAATTACGTGTATGTTCACAGTTTTGAGATGTAAAACACGATACTTCGTTTAGTTAAAGGCATGGAGTCTTTTTTTTAAATGTCATTCAATGAACTTACTGACTACAGTACATTGTTATAATTGTTATGGTTTAAGGTAAAAGATGATAAAATATATTTTAAAATCATGTGCCTGCAGTGGGGCTTGAACCCGGGCCCTCTAAAGAAAAAAAAAACTTCTACATTGAACTTTTGTGGTATGTTGTTCTGGCTTTTAATATGTGTTTTTGTATTCCTTAATGTTGAGTTTTTTATCCATGCAATGCTATTTTCATATGTTCATGTGTAAACATTGCTTGAAATCAAAGACGACTACGTGACACATGAAGCGCATAGGTATATTACAGATTTGCGATAATAAAACATACTTGAAATATCACGAGGTGCAAGAACTGCATTAACTTGAAGGAGCGTAAATTGCAACTCGTACATTTATTTTTGGACCGTAATGAAGCTGGTGCATTAATTAAATATGAAGTTTGTGCATTCAGCAAATCAGAGATCACCTTATTCGAATACAAGATGTCTTTTCACTGACGTATGCGAATAGTTACTGTCTTATATGGTAACAACAGGGTGAAACATAATTGCCGAATAGTAATCAATACGCATATCAATAAACATATTTATCTACACCCAACAAATATCACACCATCATTTAAACATTAAGCGATACTGTCAAAACGTGTCAATTAACATATCGACTCCAGACATATGGAAACAGGAGCTTTCAGCAACGATATAAGACATCATGTGAGCACCGGTAATACCCGAATGCGCAAATTATGCGCAGTTGGAGTATCGAACATTAGTCTGCTTTAGTGATTAATGGTGTTGTTTGAACTGGAAATGTGAGTTGTTGGGAGATAATTGAGTGTTATATTTACTGGGAGTGCCGCATTTAGCAGCGGATCTGATTTGCAATCGGCGAAAAAAGTCAAAATAGCAAGCCTTAAATGCGATATGACATCATCTTGCTTGTCGATCTTAAAAACGGAAACATTATTAACATTTCACGCTGTTAGTTATGCATGTAAAACAGCAAGATACAAATAAATGCACCAGATATCATCAGACTTTGAATGCCTGTTAGGTAAGGCTTACAGAACCAGAAACTAGTCCATATTGTCACGTTTATTCAAATTTCAAATTATGACCCGTATGTTTGTGTAATTTGTTTAGGAAACATGCTCGTCTAATATCGACGTTTTTATGATCATGGACACTGCCTTATAACTTAGAGAACTTAATATTTTTTAAAGTATCAAAATCGCTGCAGTGTTAATATGTTTTGTAATACGTGTGAATGATAATGGTACTTAGCAAATAGTATACCAACTAACATATTGTGCGTATAAAAAAAAAATCGTTTAAAAACTAATTTTTAATTATATCGTGTGATGTATCGTATACATTTTCTGCAACATAAAATACAATTTATGGTCCAACTTTATCATTTTTATTATAGGTCGCATATGTTTGGCTGTTTATAGCTACGTTCATTGCAGTAAACGTGGAACATACCAAATTAACAATCATTTATGAGACGTTTTCCACTCACAAGAGCCTTTCGGTATGTGTCTCAGCATTCCTTATTAAATATAATTATTAGTTTGATACGTGTTGTTCTAAATCCGACATTGTTATACCAAATAGATACAGTCTAAAATGTGCAAAGCTATGTCAATTGATACAAAATAATAACTAACGCGGGTGAGTAAATACGATCTTTATGAGTAGATTTTTTGCCAACAATTATTAGTATTATTGTGTACACCTAAATTTACATAAAGACCGCTAAATCAGTTTTTTTTTTAAATTATGTTTTCATAATTGTTCGTGTGTTTACATGCGCATTCTTTTATAACATACGATTACATGTAGTGTTCTTTGGCCAACAAACCGGATGATCGTTTTCAACCCCCTTGACTGATGAAGAAAACAAGATGTCACAACCCAAAGCTCAATAGAGTAAATAATAATTATTTTTGCATAGCTAGACAATAATTTCGGGACTTATTAATTGTTTCGGTGTTATTGCGTTGTGTTTTATTTTGTGTCGTTTTTTTATGTTTTGATTTGTGTGTATTCCTTTCCTCGATCTTTGTAAATTGACCTCGCATAAATATAAGGATTTCCTCAATATCACACTATGATTAAGCATAGCTGTACGAAATGACGTAAAAAAGGACTCCGTCTGAAGATTTTAAGATGAGAGAAGTTTTTATTATTTTAAGTTTATCTTCGTGAGACATACTGGTTCTATTAAGTTTTTGAAAAGCATTTATGATTAGCGTCTCTTGTCTTGACAATATTATTCATTTGATAAGGATCCAATATGACAGATACATCCAAGAAATCAAAAGAACTCAACTGTGTTGATATATTTATTATGTTTTTACGAAAACAACATTGTAATGTTTGTATTAACAGTTGTGTTGCTTCGATCGGTTTATGTCATATAATATATACAGTAACGATAAGAGTTATGCCTTTGTTTTCCCAATATTGGTTAGGCAACAAAAAGGGCAAAAATATAATAACGTTGTTATCATTGACAATATACTGGTAGTAATGACATTTTTTTATTTCTAATAGATATTACCCGTGTTCGAGCTAAGCGTATGGTAATCCATCAATGAAGTTCACTATACACACTTACGTAAACATAAGCGGGTGGTATGCTATGACAATAACTTTCGTTTCACAGATATCTCAGAAGAGATGATAATTATAAGAAAAACTGCAAATGCACTGATATCATTTATATGTATCTTGTCTATTATGTTTAACTAGTTTACTAGTCAACATCTAGATACCACTAGACTACGAGGATAGGTGAGGGAATGGCAGGCATTTCATAGAAAAGAGTACTAGCAATGCCTGTTGAAGATATCAACGGAAGCAACTATCCAAAGGAAAAATGTAAACAGCTTTTGAAAGAAATAGTTTTGTCTACCTTACAAGTTTGTGGTTACAAAATATCACTTTTGATCGTCAACATATAAAATGACATAGAATTTGAATTTCTAATAAGGCATTTCATATTTGCATTTCAAATAAGGAATTAAACAGTTTGCAATATTGGAACTTTGATTACACTACATTTGCTCAACATTAATTTTCTTTCGAGAAAACATAGTCTATCCTAAATAACACAAAACCACAATGCTATCTTTTATTTGCTGACATAGAATGGAAGGAGATGGATAAAAGTTTAACATTTAGAAATATGTGTTTGCTGCAATCGCCGTATTCCCATGCGCTTTGTAATTGTGATGCAACCGTAGGTAGTCGACTTCAGTCCAAACACGTACCATTCTGTACAAACACCGACCATTCAGTCAAAAACACCGACCATTCAGTCCAAACACGTTAAACTTACCAAATCCAATAGCTAATACTTTGCCCTTACGCATGCATCTCAACTTGAAAACATCGCCTTTTCAAGGCTTTAAATAAAATCCGCACGGCGTTATTCTATTGGATTATTTCAGCCGCAGAAAATGCAACTCGTTGATTTAGTTGATTTAGTTGCGTTCCCCCAACAATTAAACAAATCCATCTATTAAGATACTGTATATGACATGAGAAGGAAAAGATGGATGGAAATTGTTTTGTTTGTTTTGTGGGTGTTTTTGTTATTCATTGACATGCTAGGTTGATGAGACTTGCAATTATTCTTCGCAACCATCGCGGCAACTTAAGCATGTATTTTATCATTGACAAATGTTTACATAAAGTAATATATCGATGGCGTGTTGTTGCATAAAGCATGACACAAAGGTAAAAATTGAGAAACATGTTGTGCATTCCTTCAAATACATCCCAATTAACTTTATATTGTGATGAATATATGAATAAGACGCTAAGTTTAAAATTTGTTTTTACTTACAGCAAAACAAACAAATTACATTTAAGTGATGCAATTTCAAAAAAGTTTTTTTCCACTCGCTGTAGACATTCCTATTTCATGTATTTATTGACTGTCACATTATAGCAAATTTGTAAAGGTAGTTACAAACGTATTGTTGTTATTTTGAATTCTTTGAAAAAAATCCATGCTCAGATGCCCTTTGGAGGAATGGTAGTCAAATGTAGTCAATAATAAACTGATCGAGTAAATATTCTACATGTTTATTGTTCCACAGATTAATAAATGAATTGTTTTCAAAAAGGTTATAAGGTAGCTACGCCGAAGATTAAAGGCACAATAATTCATGCATACAACCTTGTATCTGATGTTCAAAGAACGTAGTAAGTTTTCATCTTATATTGTGACACAGTAGCAAAAACATATGTGCATGGCAGGGTCGATATGCTCAATTCAGCATCAGTTTATGATGATGAATACAACAGGGCTATTGCCAGTGTGTCCTTCAACCGTAAGTTTTCACCAAGCATTAGTTATCAGGCTAACAACGCATTGCCCCGCCAATTGAATCATTTGTTATGCCAATATTCTTCCGTTTCGTCCGTCGTTGAGTCCGTCAAGTACCATGTTTCCGGGAGGTATTTCAGTATAGGTTTTCACATGTGTAACCCAGAAAGCAAATACGGAGGATGCGTTATTTGTTTCAGGTAATTCAGATCTTATTATTGATAACTGAGGTATATCCCTTTGATGACAAATACAATTTCACCTATTATGTATAAATTTCTTGTACGGCTAATGTGACTTCATTGGCCTGAACATGCGGGTATATGGTAATCTTGCTGGGCGTTATTTAGTGCTTATTTAAAACTGTTATTTCATATTTTTAATTATAAATTTGTTTTCATAAATTCAGCAAACCACATGCAGCATCCATTCCACAAAGTATATATTGTCCTTGATCTTCTTTATCTCATAGATATATGTTTATTCTCTAGATAGATCACATGAAGATTTGACTCAAACTTAAACATCTTACTGTAGCATTGCTATTTAAATGACCTATGTGCATATTACCGGAACGGTCTGGTTATTAAAGCATGCGTTATTGGTCCGTTACAATTCGTTTTCTATTTTACTATACTTTGACAATGGCGGAATATAAAAGACGTACTAGAAAAGTAAACAAAAACATATAACTGAATGCTATAAGTTCTACTAGGAATGTATACATTTGAAGGAAACTTATAGACTAAACATGTTGAGTATACGAATATATAAAATATTAGCAAGACAAAAAAAACTGATTTTACAGCCCGTTGGTGCAGCACTTACAGCACTTTTTAAATCGGATCGATTTGTTTTTATTTGATCGCAACTTCTTTTTATTTATTTTTAAGTTATTAAGCAAAATTATGTGCTTCAATGGAAAAGACAGCTAGATCAGGTTTGCAATCGTTTATACAACATTTCTTGTGCGTACGAGTTCCTTCAAGTTTAACATAAGATTAGTATAATTTGGCAAAAAAAAACGATTATCTTTGATAGCCTCCTCGATAGATGCAGAAAAAAAGAGCCCCAACTCAAAGGCCTGAGGACTAAACAATTATTATAATCTTTGCATATCTAGAACAGATGTGTGTAAATAATGTTTTCGGAGGTGCTGTGTTTTTTGTTGTTGTTAGTTTTTTTTGTTTTTTTGTTCCTTTCCTCAATCTCTATGACGTTACCGCGATTTGCTATAAGGCTTTCCTCAATAAGACTATGATCGAGTACAGCTGTACAAAAGACTCCGTCTTTAGCTCTTACAATAGTAAAGAAGGTATCTGCTATAATTAATAAAGTCTATCTTTGTGAGCAATGCTGCCTCTTTGAAGTCTTCAGGAAGCAGTAATTATTAGCGTCTCTTGTTCTGAAATGAATATTCTTTTGATAAGGATCGGGTATGATAAATAATCCAATTAATCATATTTTAGAAAAGAACGCAAAACTGTGTTGATATGTTTATGATGCCAATACATTAATGCGGCATATATTTTTTTGATCATTATTATGCCGGCCCAAACACAGACCATTTTGTCTAAACAACGACCATTTACTCCAGACAACGACCATGTGGTCCAGACACTTAAATTCTTGTCCAGACACTGACTATTCAGTCCAAACATAGACCATTCAATCCAAACACCAACCATCTTGTCCAAACAGAAACCATTTGGTCCAAACAGCGAATATTTGGTAAAAAAAAATTGACAATTCAGTCCAGAACAGACCGTTTGGTTCAAGCACCGACACTTTGGTCCAAACACCGACTATTTGGTCCAAACACCGACCATTCAGTATAGACACCGACCATTCAGTCCAGACACCGACCATTCAGTCCAGACACCGACCTTTCAGCCCAAACACCGACCATTTGGTCCAAACACCGACCATTAAGTCCAAAAACCGACCATTTAGTCCAAACACCGACCATTTGGTCCAAACACCGACCATTTCAGTCCAAACACAGACCATTCAGTCCAAACACCGACCATTTAGTCAAAACACCGACCATTTGGTCCAAACACCGACCATTCACTCCAGACACCGACCATTTAGTCCAAACACCGACCATGAAGTCCAGACACCGACCATTCAGTCCAAACACCGACCATTCAGTCAAGACCCGACCATTTGGTTCAAACCGACACTTTGGTCCAAACACCGACTATCTGGTCCAAACACCGACCATTCAGTCAAGACACCGACCATTCAGTCCAAACACCGACAATCCAGTTAAAACAACGAGCATTCAGTCCAGACACCGACCATTTGGTTCAAACACCGACTTTTTGGTCCAAACCCCGACCATTCAGTCAAGACACTGACCATTCAGTCCAAACACCGACCATTCAGTCCAAACACCGACCATTCAGTCCAAACACCGACCATTCAGTGCAGACACCGACCATTTGGTACAAACACCGACCATTTGGTTCAGATACCGACCATTTGGTCCAAACACCGACCATTTGGTCCAAACACAAACCATTCAGTACAGACACCGACCATTTAGTCCAGACACCGACCATCAGTCCAGACACCGACCATTAGGTCCAGACCCCAACCATTCATTCCAGACACCGACCATTTGTCCCAAACACCGACCCATTCAGTCCAGACAACGACCATTTAGTCCAGACACGAACCATTCAGTCCATACACGGACCATTTGTCCTAAACACCGACCAATCAGTCCAAACACCGACCAATCCGTGCAAACACCCGCCATTCCCTCCAAACACCGATCATTTAGTCTAAACTCCCGCCATTCCGTCCAAACATAGACCATTAAGTCCAAACATCGACCATTCAGTCCAGACACCGACCATTCAGTTCTACCACCGACCATTCAGTCCAAACACCGGCCATTCAAATAGATTCTAATGACCTTTTTTGACGGTGAAATTAAAAAAACATATAGCATTTACGGTATACCATTTTATAAATGTATTTCTATGTATTCTGTGTAGACATTCCTATTTATTGGCTACCAAATGTCAGCAAATTCGTAAAGGTAATTACAAAAAAATTGTTTTGATTTGTATTTTCTTTAAATTTTGAAAATCATCCGTATCCAAATGCCCTATGGAGGATTGTTAGTCAAATTTACAGCCGAAATATAAACAAATCCCGCAAAATTTATAGATTTGTATTGTTCCACAGATGTATTAATCAATCTTCGTAAAAATATTGTTATAAGACAGCTACGCCAAATAATAAAGGAACAATAATCAATGTTTACAACTGTTTATCTGACTTTCATATAACGTAGTTAGTATTCCTCTTCTATTGAGATACATTTGCAAAATTAGATATGCATTGGTGGGTCGATATGCTCAATTCAACATCAGTTTAGGATGATGAATACAACTGAGCGTAATTCACTGAAAATGTATGATATCCGGACATTTATTGTTATCGCATTGTGAATACTTTTTTAAACATGTTTGTGACGCAAACGAGGTGAGAATGATTTAATTCTCGTCAAAGAGGATGGGGCTAGGTAGCCAGTGTGTCCTTCATCCCGAATTTGTAATCAAGCATTTCTCTTCGGGGTGAAATCTAATTTCCCCGCCAATTGTAACAATAGTTATGTCAAGTATTCTTCCGTTTTGTCCGTCGATGTGTCCGTCAAGTACCTTGTTTCCGGCATATTTCAATACAGGTTTTCAAATATTTACTCCATCAACCAGATAAGGTGGATACGTTATTTTGTTCAGGTAATTGCGATCTTATTATTCATAACTGGGATAGTGTCCTTTGATGAGAAATACAAAATAACATATTATGTATACATTTTGTTTACTACTTATGTGATTTCATTGACCTGAAAATATGTTAATTTTGCTGGGCGTTATTTTGTGTTATATTAAAGAATAATTTTATATTTTTAATTATCAAAATGTTATAATAACTTTAGCAAACTACACGCATCACTCCTACCACGAAGTAGTTATAGCCCTGGACCTTCTTTATGTCATAGATATGATATTTGTGTAAGTACATAATTAATATAATCATTATAGATCACAGTAAGTTTTGACTCAAACTACAAAACCCTTACTTTGATGACCTGTGTGCATATTACCGGAAGGATCTTGTTATTTCAGCATGAGTTATTAGTCCATTATCATTGATATTCTATTTCACTATAAATTGACCATGGCAAAATATGAAAGACGTACAAGAAAAAATAATACAAACATATACATGAATTCAATTAGTCATTTGAAGGAAACGTATACAACAAACATGTTGAGCAGATTTATACTTTAAGTGTTATAAAGAAAAATAAAGCAAACTATGGGATAAGCTGATTCGATTTCTCGTATCAATGTCCGAATATAAACATTTAAATATGATGTTAAGTATATTGAATCAATAGTTGATTTTAACCTGGAGATGTGTATTTATGTTTGTAATAGACACGTGTAAATGAGATCCATCAGTTTTCGTTCGATCGCAACTTCTTATACGTTTTTTGTGACGTATTACAACGTTATTTGTTTATAATTTTTAAAATGAAATATTTATTAAAGTTTTGAATAATGAATGTTTAGTTTTGAATGATTACTCGCATGAATAAACAATAGGCGAAGAACTCAAAATTGAGCCTCAATGGTTCTGTTATTCTTTGCAATTCTGTGCAACTGCCAAGGGTACTGCCAGTGCCATGCTAAGCACGATAACGTCAGTAAATAATTCTTGTTTTTTACATTACGAAACGAAAACGATGTCAGTTTTTAATTGCATATTAACCCCCTGCTAGTTTTGACTAGAAACGGCGTCGCGACTGAAGAGTGAGAGAATGTTTTTTCCAGTCATACCCCTTAACACACCGCTAGCAAACCACCGATTAAAAAACATTGGAAACACACAAACATATGTTCCTGTAAATTAAATATTTGTCTGCGTGACAGGGAAAGAAGTTATAGCTGACAGCTTTGACTTTACATTGATTTAAGTTTTTGGTTTAGACAAAATATAATATTTTAGTTGTAAACAGATCACTTAGTGTTACTTTGTAATGTTTGTTCTTGGTTATGTATGAAGACGCCTATTTTAATGTTTCTTTCATAGAATTTAAAAATTCTTGCACACGAGCGTTCACATCATGAGAAATGATATTTATCATAGCCAAAACTTTGACATTGAATGTGATTATGGTACACAAAATGTTTGTAAATAATCCACACGCAGTCTGCCTTGCTTCCATAGCAATGACGTGAACATTTGTTGTCAGTCTTCAAAACTTTCAACCACTTTCTTTGGTTTTCAATTCAGGTCGTCATTTTACAATTATTGTGTTCGTAATAAGATAGCAATCCTATCAATGGTTTTTATAACAGAAATTGGGTCGTTAGTAATCACTCAACAAATGAATATTTTAATTTTACTATTGCCTGTTTTTGAAGCCTTAAGTGGCAAGGCTTTTTGTTGCTGTTTTTTTAGCATAATTTACATAAACGCATGTTTGGAGTATTGTTTTCCCAAACTACTTGAGCAATAGTTAATATGCTTGCATTAATTGAAGTACTTGTAACTCTTATCAAATACTTGATCAAACATGTCATCGCCTGCCCAAACCATTTTAATTATATATGCATGCTATTACTATAAAGATATTTAATATGATGACTTCTATGCTAATAGCTCGGTTTTTCTGATACTCGTCAGCTAATATTTGTTTTGCGGCCGTAAAATTATTCGGAAACAAGCCTTATCGGTATAAATGTATAGTTCACATATATGTTCTTGAGAATTTAATTAATTCCTTTATCTTTATTGACAGTAACACTGAGCAATGAATTCAAGGTGACAGTGCCCATATTAAATTGGACAAATTATTGCTTAATAGCAGTCCTATATATAATATAACCTATCAATTATATTAATATTATAACAGACAATAATGCAAATGCAACACAAATCCATCCCGCTTTAATTAATTAATGATCCATTAGACTTTGTTAGTTCAGTTGTTTACAAATAAAACGCATGTATATTTAAAGTACAGATGCTTTAAAATGAATAAAACATACAATATAAGTATACAATGTTTTTGTTAAAGTGTAATCGTTCAACCATTTCTTTTGCTTAAACAATGTATTGCAGGAAATAATAAAACTTATGTTTTTGTATGAATTGTTAATTGCAAACTTTTATATCATAGATTATTTCAAACAATTTCGAGCAATGTTTATTTAGAAGCAAGCGGTTCTTAATGTTTAGGTATAGCAACATTATATGCAGTAAAAGAAAACACTGGTAGGATAATTTGGATGCATTGACCAAACTTATATTTGACGCATGGTGGTGAATGACTGAATTTGTATTTCATTTATTATTATATTCATGAAATGCTTTATCAGCCATGTGACTAAAGCTTAATAGAATATAAAAAAGTATAATTGAAAAATCGTATTATAGTATAATGAGTATAGAGCAGATTTAGAAATGGTGCTTAAGTTTGATGCGTGGAAACAACAGCATTTACCTTTATAAGTATTTCTTATTTAGCAAATCGAAGACAGTTACGATTTCCATCACCACTACACACCCACTCTGAAGTTATTATTTGTGTAATTAAAAGCTCATAAAACAGTAGTTAAATAGCAATTAAAATACAATTCATTCTTTTGTATTGCTGTTGATTATGGATTGTGATGCTATGAAGCTAATTTTATGTACACATAAATGTTAAAAGAATAATAAAAACCGAAACAAATATATCGATGTCTCGATTTCATTAACACGCTTCAGAGATGTATTATTATTTTATTTTTTTATTTATATGAACGCAGATTGTCGCAATGCGCTTTAAGAAAGAAGCCGCAAAATATGGGTTTACAAAGCATAATTTTCATTAATAGCTTTATAAAAGAGCAACGACTATATCGTTTACATTTCAACATAACCAGTAACTATAGCGACATTGATGTGAAAATGTTTGGTGAATCTGTATTTATAAAAAGGGCAGCTGGAAATATTTATTTATACAGTTTCTTTTTTTACAAAAATAAAAATAAAAAATAAACATGAAATGTGTGCTTTATTTGCATAGGCCTCATGTGAAAATAGCAAATGTTAGTCCCTATTTTATCGTGTCGTGCTTTTATTTAGGACAGCTGTATAAAACAAATACAATTCAGACAGAAAGATTGAGAATAGTCACACAGACATTAAGTAAACAAGCTAAATCAAATTACTAAAATGATGATTGTTACACGGTAATAATTGGTCATACGTTCATCTAGTAATCCCATATTAAGAGAAAAGTAACAGAAGAAGAAAGAAAAATGATCGAACAATAAAGTCACACTGGGGGTGAGGTGGGGAGGATAAAGAATACTTGCAAGTAAACAACCGTGTAATTACTTCGGTCAGGTCGGAAATAAATTTCGTATTTGAAATCCGGATGTCATGCACAAATGAATGGTCGTTGTAATGACGGGCATATCGTGTTACATCAGGGTACATGTCATACCCGACAATGGGGCATTCAGTAAACAGACGCTTACCGTAAGTTGCAATTAAGTGAATGTTCACAGTACTGAGATTTAACACACGATACTTCGTTAAGATAAAGGTCATTGTTTACGGATATTTTTTTATTGACAACAATTTATCGATGTCCAAGTATAACCATTTAAATATTCTGTTAATCAATTATTATAGTTGATATAAAAACTGGAGATGTGTATTTCTGTTTGCAAGATACACTTGTAAATGGTAACAATTTGTTTTCGTTCGTGCTCAACTTCTTATACTTTTTAAGGAAGTTTTAGAATGATATGTTTTATTCTTGGTCTTATTACGAACATTCCCCATGTTTAATGTAAGAATTTGATCTTTACAATAACAAGGAATTCGATAAAAAAAATAGTCTAACTTGAAAGGCGTATACGCACAGAGAGCATATATTATATATTTGAATAACAAATGGTTAGTTTTAAATTAAAACATCGCATCAGTTAACAAAATAGTCAGGATATACTCCTATCGCCAGGATCATAACGGTTACGTCCGCAAATAAATACTGGTATACCAACACGTAACATAAACGATGTCAGTTGTAAATTGCCAATTTATTCCCTGCTAGTTTTTACCAGAACATGTGTCACGACTGATTAGTGAGATGAGAGACTGATTAATGAGAACATGTTTTACCAATCATATCGCTACACAGAACCAGCAAAAGCCGTTTTAAAAAACAGATAAAACACACAAAAACAAAATATATGCTCCTGCAAATTTAATAATCGTCTGCGTGTCAATAAAAGGTTTTGCTGACAGTTATTCGTTTAAAGCTGTGCAACATCGCTGCGGCATACACAACGAAGGGCTGATAAGCGATTTGACACTGATTACAGTTTCAGTTTCAATCATTGTTTGAATGTGAAAAGATCAAATGTTGTAACTTTGTAATGTTTGCTCCTGGTTATGTTTGTAGGTGATTGTATTAAACGTGTTTTTACGGAATGTGAAACGTCTTAAATACGAGCGTTTTACATAAGCGTTTGAACCACGCATATCTCCTAAATCGACCGTATCATTTACGTTCGCACATTACTAGCTCCAACTGATTCAACTCTCTAAAACATTTCCATTTATTAGGCAAAATTGTGTGCTTCAACGGAAATTTTACAATTCAATAACAAATTGAGAGGATAACCAGCATGTTCAAAACTGTTTGTTTTCTTAAATTATAATTCAGAATGCGTCATTAAATGGTAGAATCTTACATCAGCAAAAAGATATCTTACTTTGTGATTTGAATACTTCCATTTGATTGCTTACAAAACTAGACATTTTTCTATCATGTATTTTTCGATTTAATAAAACGTAGTACAGTGGGTGTCCTGTGCTAAATTCGTGTTTTCACTTACATATTACATAATTTAAAATACATAAATTGTGAGGCTATTATTGTAAACGTACGTGGACCGTTTGATCCACATGTAAAATGCTTTTCCACAAGTCAGTGTCTGCTACCAGGGATCTTTAAAATGCAACTAACGATTGACGGTCATGCATGTGGCGATTGGAAGTCCTTGTAAAACAGGAAGTTCATGCAACAGCAATATATGTATACTACTTCGAAGTAAGATTTGGATTTTGTCACACACATCCCGCCTGCCGAACTCACAAAACACCTTATTACGTCAACTGTTGTATGGTTAGTTCTCCAGGAAGTACGAAAATAATATGCTTCTACACTCTATCTGCCAAACATAGTACAATAAGATAACCTCAAACCAGTTCTTGTTGCTCTGATAATGTTACTGGTGTTTTACGACTTTAATGTTTACGACGTATGCCTCCCTGTGGAGATTGTGTTGGGAACATCATTCAAGTAATCGTTTTGGAGCAACGTCTGAGGTTCGACGTTGGACGATTGCGATGTTGCGCATGCGCAACACAAGTCATGTGACACTGTCGATGGGAACGTGGAGGATTTCCTGATGTCATCATCTGAAGATGTGACGAGCAGGTTTTCCACAAGAAGCTTGTACGGAAAATAGTTTGTACACGATAAACATGTAAATGATGTAAAGATTGTAAATCAATGCATGTAGTTGAGATCCAATTAACTTTTTCGCGCCTATGATTAAAAATATACATGTTTGAAACCCCATTATAAACGTGTTATTTAAATATATTTGCATATTTCTCCTACTAAATTGACGGCAACAGCTGCACCAACGGCAAATCCGACTATGGCGAGAGAGGCATGGTGTTTATGGTCACTGATACGACTCAGGCCGCAGATGGATGCAGTGAAGACGAGTGCAGCTTGCAGGAAGAACTTCAGAATTCGTGAGAAACTGATGTGGAGTCGTCTCTGGATGTTAAACTGGAAACGGAATAACTACACATATATGTTCCGTTTATATTTTGCAGTATCATCACCAACAGCACCAACGACTTTTATTAGACTAACTGATTATATGAACTGATTGTCAACGTGAAATTAACAACTAATGGTATGCAATGTTATAAATGTGAAATTTAAGTTAAGCGGAGATAAGTCTTATTGTCAGTACCAGGACCCAGATTCAGGAAATTTGACCAATACTTGTATACAAAACATACTCGCACTACGAACACAAACATAGATGGTTAAACTGCTGTCACCGCTTTGGAACGGTCAACGCAAAAATTGGGGTTTCAACCGGAAATTTTTGGGTTCGAACTTTGCATTTGGACATGTTTTATTTAAACAATATATAATTGAGCTATATATTTACCTCATTCATTAGAATTTAAATCAAACGGATTGAAAAAACGTTTTAATTCAATTATCAGCGAACTACTCATTTTTTTAGATCAATAGGATGTCATTGAAGTAAGGAAAGATCAAGCGAAACAAGAGCAATCAATTCAGGTATTTCATTATTCCCTAGCTCAATGGATCATGTGTAGGGTAATAATTAAATAGTGTTAAAGTTAATCTTAACTATATCAATAAGATGAAATAGTTTATAAACCATACAATTTATTTTTATTTCGCTTTATAATTACGTTATCCTTTAGTATCGAGAGGCCCTTAAAAGTGTAAAAATGCTTTCATCTATTTTTCGGGTGTGTGGCTCATATGGTTAACCACAGTTCCAGTAAAATTGTCTGTTAATACACATGTTATCTCTAGATCTCAAGAAAATATACAAACGCAATAGAAAATAGCGATGAACATGGAAAACGCTGAGTGTCCGGATGGAAATGACTGTCGGCTGTCACGAATCTCTTCTGCATCGTGCTCATTTCCGGTGCACGTGTACTCGGTGATGTAGATGCAGAAATAAAAAAACATGCACTTATCCTTTCGTTGTATGGTTTACCAACATCTGTCTGAGAAGGACATTTCATATATTTGAAAGTTGATAAACGATAAATGTCAGTTGCCAATTTGGTTTAAAAAATAATTATATTAAATGTGAACATGACACTAATAAATACCTGTAAATATCATTCAACATTTCTTTATCAAGTAATGACGGCAAACAAAAATTGTATTTACTGCTGATAACCGCTTTTAAACAACGTTTTTAAAAAGGCAGTTTGAAGCTCAAACGACGAGTATATTTAGCATGTTCGCCGCTTGATGAAAACATATTCAACTTACGCGGGGCATAGCAATGCGTTGAACTGCGGGCGGCAAACGTCCATGAAGTTGGGTCTCAAGAATCCCAGCTGATTCTTCACAAATTCCTTTCACATGTCATGCTTCCGCCCTAATTATTTTACGTCAGTGCCTGGGTACATTACAAGTATAATCAGGCATATGTATGCGTCACACCGTCCGGATATTGTGCATACAAATCTGCAACAAAATGGCGATAAAACAAAATATGATGCCAAGTGCTTAGCTAATATAGCTTAAATGTGCAAGAGGACATGCGAATGCGCTTTGTTTAATTAAAGTAGATTAACGAGTTCAGTGTTACGAACGCAGCAGATAGAGGTCCCAAATCTGGCAACGTTAAGTACAGGCGTACTGATTGTGTCTGGTCGGTAGGGGAGGGAGATGGAGGGGTCATCGCAGTAGAAGCCACGGATAAAGGGCTGGCCCTGAAGGAACAAGTACAGAACCAACTGAAAAAAGAAACAAAAACATTATAGTTAATACGGCGTGTGTGTTGAATGATGAATGTTTTCTAAAGAGAAGTCCGTTGAAGTATGATCACTGCAAATGTACACTGACAATACATTATCTGAATGTCATATTTAACAATACGTTATTTCTTCTTAACGGAAACTCATTATCGAGTAAGACCAGAATGTCTTATTTACGGAAACTCATTAAAGAGTAAGACCAGAACCGGTAGGTTTCTAATTGCGACATAGAAATGTTATCTGCAAGTAAATGTCTTTATATTTATGTTTTTGTATACACTTTAAACATAAATAAAGGCGGTGTAATATAACGTTGCAATTTCATTAATTGTGTGTAAGAATCCTTGTTCATATTTTTTTTCTTGACCATATTGTGTCTCTTCAAAGGAACCTGATAGACATGCATAAATGTCCGATTTTATTTAAACGCGTTTAACGTTGTTGTTTGATCCCGAGACACGTTTTATTCAACAGTTCCTATTAAAAGAAATGATGGAACACATTGACGTCGCAGTCAGGTTCAACTGTTGACAACCATTCAAATAACTGTAAACTGAATTATGCATGTTACAATGACACCTTCTAGAACACCGTTGACTCACGTAAATCATTATACCCGTATTTAAAAACTAATAAAGCAACGAAAGGACCAGCAACACTATAATTAAGCCATAAAAGTAATCGTGCATCAGTACACATCCGTGCAAGTATGCGTGAAGTGTACGTTACGCGTACAGATCATGACCATTAAGTTTTATTCCGGATACCCGTTTATTACGTTTTACTTTAACCACCAAGACCTATTTAACACGTCAAGAATACAGTAGTTTAACGTGACTAATCATATGAATTATTTGTGCATGTAAAGTTTGTTTGTTGTTAGGCATTGAGATAATCAAGTGGGATTTTTTTCATTGTATTGCCAAATGCATTTGAATCATCTAAGCTTCTTCGTAAATATATGCCCGTTAAACACAAAAATATATAATTAAATTAAAAAATATATAATATTATAATAATACTTTTGCTTCAGAGCAACAAAGCATTGTTCAATGACAACAGTGAGCGAAATTTGTGTAATCATAATAACCCCATGTTTACGACGTAAAACACCCGAAATCTTATTATGTTCAAGCAAGTCTCGTGTGAAGTGTTTAATGTATCGCCCAAAAGCATGTAATTAGTTAACATGTATTGCTGACAGTGTAAGACTTTAATTCATCTTTGGCATCAACTAAATATTCTCTATATAATGTAGCTTGCATGTCTGATGACACTAGTGTAGCAATTTAGGTAAATCGGCTTTATTATTCACTGGACTTCAGAGCTTCGCCCGTAGTAAATTTACGACAATGACATTAATAGTGGCATACCTTTGATGTAGGATGATAATTTTTCTCCCGACGTTTGTGAAAACTGCTTCATTAATGCAAGACATAATTTGATGGATCTGCTGCATTAAGAGAATACCACTTTATCAAGTTTAAAACAAACACATGGACCTCGCTCTGGGAAAACGGGGCTTAATGCAGTCATCACAGGCTTATCAGGGACGACGATTTCCGTCTTGACTGTTTTTTTTTTCGATGAGACTTCCTTTAAAGGTCAATTTCAAAGAAAATCCAAAATCAATATATTAAATGCTATTTGCATTGAAATATGATTAAATTATCGGGTAAATAATGTTTTAGTGTTGTGTTTAACATGAAAAAGATGAGTTTGTAGACTTTTATGATCGTAACTTGCAAAGCGTTGATTCGCTTATCTCCCCTGTTCTTCCCTGCTGTGTGACCTCACAGCTGAACTCGCATTTTCGCGTCCGCTGTAGAAAATAAGCGATAGTTCAGAATTCGGGTTTTATTTTTATGTTTTTATTGATATTTTCGTAAATTTTGTTTTCACTGGTTAAGCAGATACAGATAAAACGCTGATATATTTACTTCTGCGCGATTGTGTTAACATTTCGTCAGCTTTTCTGCATACTTCATACAATTACCATCGTCATCTGTCAAAACAATGATAATCCCGTATATGGCCGATTTCCATTGTAAACATCAAATTCTGGTAAATCTTGACGAAAACATTCCTCAAATTCATAAACACAAACTTTCTCCTTTTTTTCTCAAGTATCAAACGAATTTCGGCACATGTTTAATTTTAAAGATTTGATGAAATAAGCGCCTAATCAGGACGAGGGCATTCAACATTTTGTAAATCACCTGACGCGTAATGCGTGCGTGGTGAACAGTGCTTGTTCTGTTGCGACAAATAAATATTGCACATGTACATGGGTATTTTGTGAATTTTTATATTTCCTGATAAAAAGCCTGCGAAAAGTGGCTTGGGTGTTTGTATTTGGAACAAAGACAAAATCGTAGCGCAGATAACATTTGGATCTTTTAATTTCGATTAAAAAATTCTTAGCGAATTTCAACCAAAGTACCGGGGTATCTCGCAAATTATTTCCCATTGACAATTCCTTTGAATAAAATAAAAATCAAACACGCTGTATCGTTATCGTTTCACTCTTTAAGTTCGCTTATTTTTTAAACAATTATTGTACTGTATACTTATTGCACAAAAAAGGATCGTGTACAATTCATATTCTTTTGCAACGACCAATAAACAACTTAATTATATTAAAGGTATCATAAAATGTACAAGTCAAATTCTGTATTTAAACATTTGTTTGTATTTAAATTGTCAAAATTATTTTTATTTTGTGTCGTCTGTGAATGGTGTATGTCGGATGGTTCTCATTTGTTTTTAAAATTCGTTTGAAAATAAATATCGTTATTTTAAATGTTTTAAGCAAGTCTAATTTCCGAGATCATATACGGGACTTAACTGTGTGAGCTACTTTGATATGTTTACTGACCTATAAAATTATTGTTTTGACAGACGACAAGTGCTTATCTAAAATTTGTGTGTCGTAATACACAGGATATTGGATGTTCAAGGCTTGATTGGGTAATAAAACAAAGACGCAGTCGGCGGTTTTCGGTAGAGGGTTTGTACTGACCAAAAAAATATTTAATAGTGCACGTGCTTATCTTACTTTTATGGATCAAAATACGGGTCGTAGCCACTGTGTGCTTGTTTGGGATATAAAACACAATCCCGATGGATATTTTCAGTAGCACAAGTGTTCAGAAACTAACAATTTCGAGTAACAAATCACAGAGATTATGATCTGTAAACTGCATGGGATCTGGGTTTTAAATACATGTTGAAATTTGGGAAAGGAGACATATTCCTTTTATATCTGCTAACAATCCCGAATTGTTCTACAAACAATCACTTTAATAACAAACCGTTTGCTATTGCAAATTGTCTTATTAATCGTATTATTGTAGCACATAATTTAGACCGTAACGACAAAGATACGTCGTGTTTGATTTGAAATTAATTTAGAGGAAATGTCCATTTCAAATTATTCGTGATATAATTGTGTTTAAAAGACCAATTAAACTTTTAACCGAAATAAACAGATCTCAACGCTCTCTGCGCTACCGAGTTTGTATCCAAAAAATCAGTGCGCGCACTCTTTCCATGCGTTTAGCGTGATGTTGTACATTACCGCATTATTTTCGTGCGCTTATTGTCGGAACAAAGGAAAAAAAACGAAATATACATAAGGATTGTGGATTACAAATTGGTTTTATTATTGGGGAATTCAACAAGAAATTTATATGTGTAATAAGACGCTTTGGAAAAAAGTCCCGTATTATACCCCGAAAAATACGGTAGTGTGTTTTTTGTCTTCTGACCTTTTTATTGAACTTTACATTTGCACTATGCATAAGTGGAAAAGATGACGAACTAGAACAAAAACTGGCGCGATGAACAGCTAGAGCAACAAGGTAATTACATCGATAGATGCAGATGATTAGAATTATTGTTATAAGTTAAAGTTTGTGTTATAATAATACGTTGTTTTTACTTGTATTTATTTTCAAATGAAGAATACAATAATTTGGAAAGATGATGAAAAATCTAATAACGAACATTTCAGGGCTTTTTGCCGCCATTTTGGGAAAAGGAGTCTGGTCTAAATATGATTTTTTTAAATTGATATAATGGCGTGTACTGTACATATGCAGTTCATCTTCATAATGCTCAGATTCGTCAAAAAAATCCATAATTTTACATATAAATATTGATGCAATAGCAATGCAGTTGATCGTCTCGGCAGAAATAACGGTGTTAAACATAGCGGATGTACATGAGTGACGTCACAGAGAGGGAGGTAAGTCAGTCCAGCTTTTAGAAAACAGTGCGTTATTGTAAGATTCACCCGGTGATTTATGGCATAAGGCGTAACGCTTAATTGTTGCAAATAGTTTTATTCCGCATCTCAAAAAATTATCTTTAATATTATAAAGTTTCCAAAAGTGTTAAAATTGACCTTTAAACGAAACATTCCATAACAGCGGAAAGTGTCGTCCCTGATTAGCCTGTGCGGACTGCACAAAGTAATCTGGGGCGAAATTCGACGCACATTAAGCCCCAGAGTGCGGCTCATATACATCCGTGTCTTCACAAATGTCGTTCAAACAGTATTCACAAAATATCAAGAAACCCTAAATCAAGGAAAATGGTATGTGTATTTTGTTGTTGTCTTTTGACTTAAGTTCACACCTGTTCAAAGGACTTGTTTACTGATTATGTAATTGACAATTTTACAACCTGTTGTTACAGATTAAAAAAATGAAAGAACACTGTACATTAGGGAGTGACTTTACGCGAATGACGTAGACTCATACTGAAATAACAATTTCGCTAATGAGTAATAATCTATAGAAATTCGTACAATTATAAACATTGACACACGCGAGACGATCTTATAATTTAGGGAGAATTTAAGTTGTTAAAGTTTAAAATGCTCTACAAACGTGCCCGTCCCAATAACCGAGTGGTTGCAGCGATAACGTTTTAATCTCAATGTCATTTGTAAGAGCCCTGTTGTGATAAACCTTGTTTAATTTTTGTTTTTCTTTCTTATATTACATCTTGTTTTATATTGAAGTTCTCTAGTCCCGATGTTATAATGTTTGAATTTAACGCATTTAAAAAGGAAAAATGCCAAACTCTGCACACTAAGTTAATTTAAATTTTACTTCAAAGCACTCCCGAAAACATGTATAAACAATAGCACCGTCATGGATTTCAATTTCTGTCGTAACTTCCTACATGCTGTGTACGGAAATCAGCCCTTTCGATTAACCCGGTCTCGAAAACAAAACACTCCAAAATGACCGGAAATAACTGTTTGGAATAGTATTTTTGCCATTGTACGTACTTATTATATATAATTGAAGTGCCTTACCAGATACAAAATCAAAAAGGTCAATGCGCTCAACGAGTTGTTCCGCGTACAATGTTAATAAGCATTTAAACAACCAAGTACACTTAAGTACATGGAATAAATCATGATGTCCATATGTTCATTTTTCATTAGCCTATCAGACACGCTGTATAGGAATGCGAATTACAAACACATCCTTGCTGTCATTTTCGCATATTAAAGTTAAATCCATGACCTGATAGTTTGTAATAAGTTTTGTAGATTAACGTGTTTCATGGAAAAGTTGTCGTCAATAATCGGTTTAAACAAATTATATTTTAAAAAGGGATTTTCCACAGAATCCCTTTTAAAATGGCCATTTTCAAGGAAATTTCATTTAAATAAACCCATTTTTTTCTCACTTTTTATAAGAAAGTACCAATATGTTATGCTGGCAGTACAGCCCTACTTACATTCAGACAGGAAAATTGAACTAAAAATGTTACGCTGGCGGTACAAACTCCCCAAGTTTCATTATCACATCAAAACATAATTCAACTTAAATATTACGCTGGCAGTGCAAACTTTCAAAGTTTAATAATAACTTCGACAGAAATAAATTAAACTAAAATGTTACGCTGGCGGTACAAACTTCCAAAGGTTCATTATCATATTATCATATAATTCAACTCAAATGTTACGCTGGCGGTACACACTCAAGGTTTCATAATCACTTCGACAGAAAAATTAAACAGAAAATGTTACGCTGGCGGTACAAACTCTCAAAGGTTCATCATCACATCAAAACATAATTCAACTTAAATGTTACGCTGGCAGTACAAACTCTCAAAGTTTCATAATCACTTCAACAGAAAAATTAAACAAAAAATGCTGGCGGTACAAACTCCCAACGGTTCATTATCACATCATCATATAATTTAACTTAAAATGTTACGCTGGCGGTACAACCACCCAAAGGTTCATTATAACATCAACAAATAATTCATTCTACTTTAAAATTTAACAGAAATGTTACGCTGGCGGTACAAACTTTCAAAGGTTAATTATCACATCAAAACATAATTCAACTTAAATGTTACGCTGGCGGTACAAACTCTCAAAGGTTTATAATCCTTTCGACAGAAAAATTGAACTGAAAATGTTACGCTGGCGGTACAAACTTCCAATGGTTCATTATCACATCATCATATAATTCAACTTAAAATGTTACGCTGGCGGTACAACCTCCCAAAGGTTCATTATAACATCAACAATTAATCATTTTACTATAAAATTTAACAAAAAATGTTACGCTGGCGGTACAAACTCTCAAAGGTTCATCATCCTTTCGACAGAAAAATTAAACTGAAAATGTTACGCTGGCGGTACAAACTCCCAAAGGTTCATTATCACATCAAAACATAATTCAACTTAAATATTACGCTGGCAGTACCTCTCAAAGTTTCATTATCACTTCCACAGAAAATTAGATTAAAGTGTTACCCTGACATTACAAACTCCTCAATGTTTATTATCACATCAAAACATAATTCAACTTATAATGTTACGCTGGCGGTACAAACTCTCAAATTTTCGTACTCGCTTCAACAGAAAAATTTAACAGAAAACGTTATGCTGGCGGTCAAAACTCCCCAAGGTTCAGTATAACATCAACAAATAATTCAGCTTAAATGGCGGTACAAACTCTCAAAGTTTCATCATAATTTAAACCGTAAAAATAAACTTAAATGTTACGCTGGCGGTTCAAACTCCCAAAGTTCATTATAACATTAAAAAATAATTCAACTTAATTGTTACGCTGGCGGTACAAACTCACAAAATTCATAATCAGTGTGACAGAAAAATTAAAATAAAATGTTACGCTGGCGGTACAAACTCCTAAAGGTTCATTTAAAATGTTATGCTGGCGGTACAAACTCACAATATTCCTTATCACTTTGACAGAAAAATAAAACTAAAATGTTATGCTGGCGGTACAACCTCCCAAAGGTTCATAATAAAAACTGAATATTTTTTGAAAATGTTACGCCGGCGGTACAAACTCCCAGAGGATCATAATCACAATGACAGATAATTCTTTAAAAATGTTACAACGGCAGTACAAACTCCATAAGGTAGATAATAACAACAGATAATTCTTTGAAAATGTTACGCTGGCGGTACAAACTCCCTAAGGTTCATAATCACATAGACAGATAATTGTTTGAAAATGTTACGCCAGCGGTACCAACTTCCAGCATTGTATAATCACACAGTAAAAATCACACTGAAAAAAAGGAAGGTAAACCACTTTTAAATGTTTAAGTTCTTAGGTTCATAATCACAACAGATAATTCTTTGAAATGTTACGCCGGCAGTACAAACTCTCAGAGGATCATAATCACAACAGATAATTCTTGAAAATGTTACGCCTGCGGTACAAACTCCCTAAGGTAGTGATAACAACAGATAATTCTTTGAAAATGTTACGCTGGCAGTACAAACTCCCTAAGGTTCATAATCACATAGACAGATAATTGTTTGAAAATGTTACGCCGGCGGTACCAACTTCCAGCATTGCATAATCACATAGAAAAAATCACACTGAAAAAAAAGGAAGGTAAACCACTTTTAAA